>JAQFVV010000197.1:981937-1155212 GCA_028023455.1 Epiperipatus broadwayi | reverse complement strand
TTTCATTTCAATAAAAATTTTATTAACAATAAATAGTGATTACATACTAATAAAGGATAAATAAATGAATAAATTGTACAATAATATGATTATATAATGTTCTATATGTCATCTGGCTAGATTATGTTATGAGAGCACAATGTTATACTCTTATGTGGTTAGGTATAGTGAAGAGATTCAAAGAACTTGTTTAATGGTATTAGCATTTTTAATATAAACATGAATATTTTCTTTTATAAATGATTATTCTATAATGCTGGGTAGTTGGGAATTGATAATCAGGAAAAGGAAAGAGCAATTAAAGACCAGGTGTCAGCAAAGACTTTACTGGAGGCAAGGAGCTGGTCACGTTTCTTGATTTTTTTGAGCGTTTGATAGAACAATGGTATGATTTGTGGCGGGGGTAATTCCATGAGACTTTTGCATCTCACTATCCATATGGAATAAAGGACAAAGGTAGAAAGCCTTATTATTGAAAAAAACCCATTATGAATGGCATTTTCGAGTGAGAAAATCATATCAGGTCTTATGTTGGAATTGATTATAATTATATCTTTTAGAGTTTTAAGTCTTGGGCACCGGTGTATAATATGGTCTATGGTTTCATCTTCACGAGCACACAGACCACATATAGGGTCAATGCTGGTAAAACCTCTTCGGTGATAAAGAAACCAATTCGTGGGTAGCGCATTAAGATTTATTTTAATGATGAAGTCAAGGAATTTGGGTTCCAGACTCCATCTTTTGAAGTGTGTAATGAGTCTTTGGTTGGTTATTTTTAGGCTGGTTTTAATGGATTGTTGATTATAGTTGATTATATTGTATGCTTCCCATAAGGTGATTTTTTGGTTAAGGTTAAAGGATGTTATCGGGTTATAAAGTTGTAGTTGTTGTATTAGGGATGCTATCCATGAACTGGAAGAGGGTGGAGGACGATCTGTCGGTGTAACTTTTTTAATAATGTTAGAGTATCCACAGGAGAGGATCAGATTATGTAGAGTGTTGTGGGTTTTCTGTAAAATGATTGCTTGTATTGAGTGGAATGACAGTCCATTGAACCTGCGTGGTCGTTGGATACCTCGCAAGCTAATAGCAACTGTCCTTCCTCTCCAGAGAAGTTTGGTGCATAATCGGTTAATTTTATTTTGAAACTGTTTAGACATTTTAACGAATGGAAGATAATATGAGATTTTTGGCATTATGATCATGTTGAGGAGGCCAACCTTTCCATATAATGAAAGGTATACTCTAGAGAGTGAAGTGGTGATGGCTTCAGTTGAATGGAGGATTGCATCTTGAATCTCTCTTGCCATTGCAGTTGGAGTTTTGTAGATTGGAAAACCTAGGTATCTTTGGGGTTTTGCAGAAAAGGGAGAGTTAATTTGTTTACCAGACATTATCTTCCAGATGGAAGATTTGTTAAAATTTATTTGTAGGCCAAGTTTCGCTGTATTTCTGTTTAATATGTTCATGAGATTAGGAAGGTATTTAATGGTGGGAAGCACAACCATGATGTCATCAATATATGCAAATACATTGAAGCTTTTATTGAGAGAGGGAAGGAAAATTCCAGGGAGGTTTTTTTCTATATCCATCAGAAGAGGGTTGATGTATGCTGTGAAGAAAAGGGCACTGAGCGGGGATCCTTGAGGGATTGACTTGTATGGCTTGAAACCTGGTGTGATCTTGCCATCAAGAGAGAGAAAAATCTCTCTGTTGTTGAGCAGATTGCTGATCATCTGTACAATCCCAGCTGGAATGTCGCATTCCAACAGAATATCCAGAAGGATGTTTATCTGGACTGAATCAAATGCTGCCGCAACATCCAGCTGGACAGCAATAGGTTTTGATTTACGATGTCCTCTGATGTAATTGAACAGTGCAGTTACATTGGACATAGCATGCGAGGTTGATGATCCCTTTTTTCCGTATTGGTTTGATGAGATATGGCTAAGAATTTGAGTTTGGATTTGATCTTTAATGACTGACTCAATTATCTTGATAAGCAATGGGGTCATGGAAATTGGCCGGATACTGTTAATGTCGTTTAGTGGTTTTGCTTTTTTAATAAAAGGCACGAGTGCCACTGGGTAAAGATCTGTTATGTTTCTGTTGCCGGAGGCTAGGTGATCAATCATTTTTTTAATAATTGGCACAGTGAATTGACTGAGGTGTTTGAGAAGGAAATTTGGGATGCCATGAAGGCCAGGATGAACGCCGTCAGGGAGAGATGTTATCTTCTTTTTGATTTGGATTTCCGTGATGCCATGTTCGCCGGGGTCACCAGCATCTAACCAGCTGTTTATAGGAGGAGCTCCATCTTTTTGCATTGATTGGCAGAATTGTTTGCTGATGTGCTGCATCATTGGAAAGCCAATAAGATTGGTTCCATTAGTATTAATGGATAAGGGAGTGATTTGTTTTTTATTGTATCCCAGTGCCCATCTGAGATAGTCTCTCGTCCAGCAGTGTTGTTGTGCTAAGAAACATTTGGCTCTTCTGATGGATATATATTCTGCAAGGGACTTTTGCTTGATTTTGTAGAGATTTTTAAGGAAGATAATTTTTTCTGTATTTGTGAAGTTTTGCTGTGATGCTTGAAGTTGTATATTAATGTCTGTTAGGTCATTTAGAAGGCCATTAGGTCCTTTGATTTTCCTGGTGTGGTGATTTAATATGGACTGAAGTATTCCAATGAAGGAAAACCAGCCCTCCTCAGCAGGCAGGGAAAGGATGTTTATTTTCTGGAAAAGGATGTATGCCTCAGACACTATCGCTTCGGTCATATTTGATTGGGTGATCATGCGCATGGTTTTACCAGGTCCATCAATGGGTGTAGGGATTGCAATAGGTGTAAGTTGTAAGATTAGAGCCATATGATCAGAGAAAGCAACAGGGGCCAAGGCTGCATCAAGGTTGAAATGGAGGTCTGGGGTGTAGAAAACCAAATCAATCAGGGACTTTTTAGTTTTAGTATAGAAAGAGTAGGCTTCAGGAGGGAAGAAACCCTCTCCACACATTAATCTGCGATTTATTAGATGCAAAAATCTCTTGTTGAAGTCATTGTATGTAGTGTTAAAGTCTCCCAGAAGAATAGTAGGAGAGGCTCTGTTAGCGTTGATGGCATTTAGGATATGGATTATTTTTAGATATTGAGAGGTGTCTTTGGCTGTATATATATAAGCTATGATGATCGGATAACCCCAATAGTCTATTTCTATGATAATAATATTGGCATCTAGGAATAGAATACTAAAACTGTTTGGTGGTGTTGACTTGCTGAGAAGAATACCGACTCCACCTGAAGCAGAATGGCCTATGGAAAATTTAGTAAATCCGAGAGCTGAGAGAAGAGATAATATTTTATGATCAGTCTTATGGTGATATTTAGTTTCACCCATAAGAAGTATATGAGGGGAGCAGAGCGAGAGCCAGTTTTTAATAGCTAGAACTCTATCAATTGAGTTGATGCCGCGAATATTAATGCCAGCAATTTTGCAGAACATGATAGATTAATCCAAACCGTCCTCAGCAAAGTGTACCAAGTCAATGTGGGGCATCTCCATGTTAATGAGTTCTGATGTTGTTTGGAAATCAGAGTCTTGTGATTGAACTTGTGGATGGATTGGTGATATATTTGTTGGTTGAGGAAACGCATCCATGAAGTCTTCGGTGTCTGATGAAGTAGTGTAATCTGTCTGAGATTCGTCAGATGGATCAATGGTATCGATGGTTATAGGATCCATGGTTTTCCTCTTTTTTTCTATGGATTTGTGAAGCTTTGTGCTGGATATATCTGAGATTTGTTTGCTAGCGGGTGGTGGTGAATAATGTATTGGATGGGAGCTGTCATCATCAGAGCTTGATTTATCTGAGCGAATTGATTTTCTTTTAATTTTCTTATTTGTATTTTGGGTATTTGTTGTGTTGGTTTCTGGGGTTTTTTTAAGTTTAGTAGTGTTGTTTTCTTTTTCCTGTACTTTTAATGAAAGTGTTTTATTATTGTTATAAGAATTTGGTTTAAATTTTAGATCTGAGTCATTTTCGGTTTGCTGTAACTGTTGTGAAACATTAATTATGCTGACTTTTGGGTTGAGTGTTTGATAAGTCTTTTCATCTGGATGGTTGATTACTGCAGGCATTGAAGAATTGAGGACAGTTTGTGGATCACTTTGTTTAGGTTTATTAGACTTAGCTGGCACGAATGATGAAGCATCATTGGTTTTAAGCTGGGTGGGAGTTGTTATAGCTGAATTGTTTTGAAATTTTTTAAGTGTATTTTCTTCATCGCCTGGGTTTTCCTTGCTCTCGTTAGATGGTTTGGTCATATTGTCTTCTTTTGTAGAAAGAGTTTGGCCTAGCATTGTTTCTCGGGGATTAGTACAATATGTATCTAATGAATGATCTTGAGTATTATTGGTTTGAGAGATTGGTTTAGTAGCAGTATATGTTATTGCTTGGTTCTCTGATTCACTACTATTAGTGTAGAGGTTGGTGTTTGTTCTTTCTTGAAGATTTTCATTTTGAAAGATAGGTTTGGATGTGAGAGGGTTTGTTGGAGGATTTATTTGAGTCAGATTGTCTGGGTTTGTGAGGTTGCTGTTTGAATTAGTCCCATGTGGTGATTGTCTATTTAAGGATGTGATAGCCGTATTAATAGGTCTACCAGGGCATCTGTGAACTTTATTCTTTTTAATACCACAGTGTATGCATATTCTTGCTGCACAATCTTTAATAAGGTGTGTTCTTTGAAGGCAGAAGAAACATTGTGGCTGTACTCCCCTGAAGGTCAAAACCATAGGAGAGCCTCTTGCAGTAATAATGGTGGGTATGTCAGTCGGTATAATGTTTTCCTTTAAAGTAAGTGTGAAGACAACTGTATTGGACAGAATTTGATCTTCGAAGTGAGGGTTTAGTAAGTGTTTAAATTTACTAATTGAACCATAATTAATAAGGATGTCTTGTAGTTCTTGTTCTTTCAAATGGGCAAGGCAGTTTTGGATTCTGCCAGATAGTGTAACTGGACGGTTCATATCTATGGAGCAAAGTATATAATTTCCCAAAGATCGGTAGTTATTTTTAAAGTTCATACGGTCCGCCCACGTTTTAAACTCAACGATAACATAGCGGTCATTGGGATGATTAAGGATCATGTGAATGCCTCTGCCTAATTGATTTTGATTGATTAGACTGTATAATTGTTCTAGAGGGAACTTATATAACGCACATTGTTGATTTGTTATGGCTAAGATTAACGACTTATCGCTGTAGTAGTTTGTAAACGATTTATACAGAGTGTTGGGAATCGTTTTGTTAAACTCGGTATTAATTTTTAGGAACATGTCATCATTAAGATCGTTTATATTAAATGAGACATTTTCTAGAGTGTTTGATTCTTGTTCTGTGTCTAATTCTGAGATATTCAAATATAGTTCATTGAAATTATCGGCCTTAATATTTTCGGAGATTCTCTCAGAATTTTTAGACCTTACGATATTTGCGTACGTAGTGGAATTTTTCAATATTGGAAATGAGGAAATTGGTTTAGATTGCAAGTTGGCTGATGTAGCAATGGATTGTTCTGTGCTATAATCTTTGTTTGTTTTGGAATGAGGTTTATTAGTTTTAAAATTTATTTCTTCTTTTTGATTTTTAAATTTACTGTTGACAAACTGTAATGTGACAGCGCTGGTTTTGTCGACCTCTGGTGGAAAAGTTTTAACTTTAAAAAATTCGCCGATATCATCTTGTTGGAAATTTGGTCTATTATTTTCAGATATGGTTTTCGGGGTATTATAGGGCAAAGAAAATTGCTCATTAGAGTCTTCTGCGGGAGCATAAAATCTTCGGAGAGGAGATGATTGGTTTTTGCTTGTATTGTTAAAGATTTCAATAGTTTCACTTGATGAGATATTTATGCTATTGTTTATATTAGGGGTAAGTAGAATATTTTCTAAACTTTTGTTGATATTCCAGTCACTTATTTTTTTTTTCAATATAGCCACCAAATTTGTTCAAAATTCTTAATCAAATGCTGACTTTGATAATTTGACCAGAATTACCAGTTAATTAAAAATCATATGTTTTCCACTTGGGTTGGATATCAGGGCATAGATCCCATGCCACCGAGAAGATTCCCAGATTGTAGCTAGGGGGATGGGCTTCAGATAAAAAGGTTATTTACAAATAAGAAAAAAATATTGTAAATAAACAGCCGCTGGCAATGGGATAACATAGAATGTGGTGAAGGAGACAGAGGCATGTTTACTTCCAAAAACGACACAATTCATATGCTAATGAATGTATAATAGTGAGTGTTGACTTCCATTAAATAAGTAAACACCCAATGGGTCCCGGATCAGTAACATCATTCTTCTAAGTCAGCAGACCATTATAGCTGACAACAGTGAGGAGGAAATAGTAGACGAATGTTCATTATATGAGATTTAGTTAGTGCACTAAGCCTGTTATAGAGGCTATTGCTAGACCAAGAAGGCAAAAAAATCACTTTGCCTTATAATTTCCTTGTTTTATTGAGTCCTTAGATAAAAAGTGGCTTTGGTATCTTGTCCAACAGGAATAGGCATGAGGCTACTCAGATCATATTGATGTTATAGGATTGCATGATTAAGAGAAGTGGGGTGGGAGGAATGTAGGAAAGTAAGCAATGGAGATGCTATTTTATTCAGGTGGGGATGATAGGCTGATGATAATGAGAATAAATGTAAATTCTAGGAATTTGTTAATCATACAACTTTATATGCTGACGACTTGTCATGATGATATAGAAATTGATAGAATATATGAGAAGGTAGAGGAAATTATCCAGCATGAAAGTGAAATGCATGTATATTGCTATTGCGTGCTCGAAATGTTGTTGTGGGAAAAGATATGGAAGGTAAAATTGCTGGGAAATCATAGTATTGGGTAAAAAATGAAAGAGGTAGTGGACTTGTAAAATTTTGTAAGGAAAATGGGTTTGTGACTGCTGTCACTTGTTTTAAAATTCATATTAGTATATTGTATACATGGAAAGCTTCAGAGGATAGAGAATGTTCTCAAATTGGTTATATATTGATTTGGGATACATATAAAAATGCTGTTAAAAATTCACATGTTTTGCCTGATGCTTCTATAAATTGAAATCATAATTTAGTTATGGATATATTAAAGTTGAGTTTAAAAAGAATTAAAAGATGCAAAAGATATGTAATGTGGGACTTGGATAAATTTAGAGATATGGAAAAAGGAAAATTCGATCTAATATGTGTAAATGAAATAAAATGGATTGTTCAAGATGATAATTATGTTAATAGTTCTAATAGGTGTTGGTGTAAAAACAGCACAAAATGAAATAGTTATTATTCAGGCAAGGAAAGCTAAATGACCTTGGATAATTAAAGGTATGTTGGAAAATATGGAAGTAGGGTGACCATGGAAGAATGTAATTACTGGGGAAGAGCAAAGTACATATAGAAAAATTAATATTGATCTAAAAAGTGAAACAGATTCAGCAAAAAAAATGGTTGGAGCAAGACTGTAGAAAAATAGAAAGGCTTCAACAGGTGAAAAGATGTGATTACTTTTTGATAGAAAACAAAATATCACTTGGAAGAAAAAGGCGTGAGCACCCAGTGTGATTACAAGTAGGAATGGAGAGACATTAATTGATAGCAATATCTTCAGGGTTTATTTAGTAGAGAAGATAATTTAATTAATTATGAATTTGAAAATAAAGGATATATTGGAATCGGTAATAGAGATATGGGCAAATTGTCAGATGAAGTAAGAAAGTCAATTGCACAAATGAATATTGGTAAGACTTCGTATATGATGCTATAGATTTTTGAAAGAAATGGGTAAAGTTACTATAAGGAATATAGTTGGATTTTGAAATTTGATATATAACAGTGGAGTTTGAGCTGAAGATTTTTAAAGAACTATAATGATTCCAATTGTTAAAATGAAAAAAGCAGTTATGAAGAGTATAGAACAATTATATCATGCTTCTAAAATTTTATTGAGGATTTTAACACAAAGAATTTATCGGATGGTAGAGTATTACATTGGAGAAGAACAGTCTCGTTTTCAAAGAGAGAAAAAGGTCCAAGAGATGCTATTGGTGTTGTTAGAACAATTTCAGTGATATATATTAAAAAAGATAAAGGAATTGATATTTGTTTTGTGAATTCAGAAAAAACCATTTGACAGAAATATCGGGAATAAACTTATGTTCATATTAATACATAAAAAGGTATTTTGAAAAGATAGAAGATTGACTTCAAATATGTATACTGTACAAATAATATAAATTAAATTGGGGGTAAATGAGGCTTATGAAGTGAATACAGAAGGTGGAATTAGGCAAGGATGCACTATGTCATCTGCTCTCTTTAATATTTATTTAGAGGACATGCAGATCAGAAATATGTAATTTAATATGGTTCAAACTTTAGAACTTGATAATTTAAATTATAAATATAATTTAAATCAATTTATTTAACTTTTTTATTTAAAATAACAAATCATCAAAAATGGAAAGAAGTTTAATGAATTATGTTGCTTTAACATATATTTAAATAAATCAAAAATATAATATAAAATATAGTTATATAACAACAATAATATATATATATAATAATAATCATACACAAATAAAGTATTTTCGGAAAAGAAATAATTTTTGCCCTTTTCAACGTGCTTTAACTAATTTATAATTATACTCTACATTACAGTGACATACATCTTTTTTATATATAGAATTGCCTATAACCTGTTAAAACCACACAATATTTTCTAGTCATACAAAAAAAGCCTCTGTTAATGTATATTACATAATCTTCCATTCATTTATTATTAGCCAATTATTAGTCAAGTTTAATTGATGTTTTATATATTTTCATGCAATTATTTTTGTTATAATTAATGTAATTGGTTTCATATATCTTCTATTAATTTCTTTAATATAATTTAAGGAAATATAACACAATCTATTTTATGTTCATATTTTAAATAATGAATATTTAAGGCAGATTTATCATCTCTTCTATTAATAGCACTATTGTGTTATTTTGCTCTTTTTTCTAATTGTTTCCCCATATGTCCATAATAAACAATGCAGCAACTTCCATAAGTAATTTTATATACAATTCCCTTATTAATTGCCCATTACTTTATCAAGATTTTTACTATTTAACCATCCCACGTTAATACTTTCATCTATATGATTTTTATTTTTTAGTAATGTATGATAAATTTTAGGGAAGTATGAACATTTTACTTACTTTTTGTTATTCTTAGATATGCTATTATTATTTATAATACAATTAATATTAATATTTGAATTAGATAGTTCATAGTTAAAAAATAAATTTTCAATACTCTTTGGGCTATATTCATAATTATAATCTTATTCAATGAATTGTTACTTTTGTAAAGTATCTATTTTATATCTGTGTTACATCTGTCATTTTTATGTTTAAAATTTTTATGTTTAATAATTGGTAATAAAAGAGTTATACATAATATTTATAAATTATATATACAATATAAAATTTACAATAATGGAAATTTGATATTAAAATAAAGTATTCAGATACAGAGATTAAGATAGGTAACGATAATAAATTGTATTAAAACGTTTCATTAAAGAAGCTAAATTAAGAAAAATAATTTCTATAGATTCACATCAGGCATGGACACAAAAAATGGCAGGTATTAAAAATTTTAAACATAAAAATTATCAATATAGCACAGATAGAAATATAGATACTTTAATATAATTCTAAGAGTATTGAAAATATATATTTTTTAAATTATAAATCACTTAATTCAAATATTAATAATAATTGTATTTTAAATAATGAGTAGATCTAAGAATAATAAAAAGTGGATAAAACTTTTATACTTCCAAAAATTTATCATACATTGCTAAAAAATAAAATTTTTATAAATAAAAGTATTAACGTAGATGGTCAAATAGTAAAAATCTTGAAAAATTAATAGGGATAATTATAAAATAAGAGATGATATAAGATATAAAAAGGGAATTATATATAAAATTACTTTTGGAAATTGATGCATGGTTTATTATAGACATACAGGAAATAATTAGATAAAAGAGCAAAGAACATAATAATGCTATTAATAGAAATGATAGACCTGCCTTATATATTCATTATTTAAAATCCAGACATAAAATAGATTGTGTTAAAATATAAGCCCTTTAAATTTTATTAAAGGAACTAATAGAAGAAAGAGATATGAAACCAATTACATTAATTATAACAAAAATAATTATATATATATATATATATATATATATATATATATATATATATATATATATATATCATCAAATAATTTGACTAATAATTGGTTAATGATAAATAAGTAGAAGGTGATGTAGTATAGATTTATACAGGATTTTTTATATGTCTTGAAAATATTACATGGTTTTAATAGGTTATAGTGAATTTTATAAAAATAAAAAAAATAGATATGGCTATGTAAGCAATGTAGATGTAATTGTAAATTAGTTAAAGCATTTTGAAAAGGGCAAAAATTAATATTTTCTGAAAAGAGTTTTTTTTATATATGATTATTATTATATATATTATTGCTGTTATATAGGGTATATTTTATATTACATTATATCGTTGATTTTTTTAAAAATAACAAATAACTATAAAATCGTCTGTACTTTTTTTTTCGATTGGACATTTTAAGAATCTCACCATTACTTTGGTTAAATAGTTTTAATTATAAATATAGATGATTTTAAAAAAAATTAAGGTTTTATATAATTTATTAATTTTCTTAGACATCTAACAAACAGTATATTATCATGTGTAAAGAAACACATCAATATATAGATTCATTAGTGGTTTATTACATTCAGCAATTCTACCATTGCAGATTTGATAGACCTTAAGCATCTAGTTCATGGATAGTATTTGGCTGCAGTATAGATCATAGACTATCAAATTTTTGTACCGAAACAGATAAAGAATACCTTCCGTAGCTATTTCTAATTCTGTTGATGAGTCTTCAGGAAAGATATATCTTTGCTGAAAAACGTTTTTTTTAATTATCCATTTTCAGGGTCTCCAAGTATTTACTTTTATTATTTTATGCAAAATTATTTTACCGAACATATGTTACTTAGTTAAGTTTTAAAAATATTAATAAATCTCTTATAAATTCTATTCTTAACATTTTTTTTCTTTATATGTATTAAAAATATTTATGGAACATGTGTTATTTATTAAATTTAAAAAATATTAAGAAATTGATTTTAAATTCCTCTCAATTATCAAAAATATTAATAAAACTTTTATAAATTCTATACACAATATTTATTTTTGTTACATCTATTATAACATACAAACATTTGCGAACATTATGGTAATATTTTGTTCAATTAGCGTAAGATTGATTTTGAGCACTTTTATTATTTTTTCAAAACATTTTGGCAAAAGGATTAAAATTTAGGATGTCAGTTGACAAAAGAGTAATTCCAAAATTATGGGATATTAATCAACAGGGAAGAATTTTTCCAGACAATGGTTATTAGGTAGTTTGTGCAAAGAGAACATTTTGTAACCATTCTATTCTTTTACATTTATTTTAATTACAATCATTTGTGATAATTTTCTCTAAATTTTTGTATTTTTTTAATAATATTAAAATAATAAATAAAAGGAAATAATATATACAACAGCTTTCAGTCTGCCATATTGTTTTCAAGATTTATTTATGCCTATGAAAATGTATAATTAAAAAAATGCCTAGCTAGTTTCTAGACAAAAGGATAATCCATAAGTACTGAAAAATGAAATCTAGTTGTTGTTACAATTAGATCTATCAAAAAAGTTATTTTTCTGCACTAATTCTTCCAATATTTGAAAGAATTCTTAGTTGAACAAGAGTATAGAAGTGAGGTCTATTTAAGAATATTCATAGTAATATTTGTATATGTGGAAGTTTAATACTGACATTCATTTCAAAAAAGAATACATTATTCACTAATAGACTAAACCAAGAATTTTAGGTATAATGATTGTTAAATAAGAAAAATAAGTTACTACTTTTATTTTGGGTTTTCCAGTGAATACTCATATTAAAAGATCTTCTCTGAGCTTTTTCTTGATTTTGATTAAAATGTCTGGTAAAAATATTTACAAAGATTTAATTAATAAATAATTATGACAACTTGGAATGCTGTTTTATAAGTTTAAATCTTTGTTTCGATAAAATATCATATTTATATAGCGTACGATTTATTTTATATATTTAACCCATTCATCATGCTTTGAATTTAATCATGCTCTAAATAATCAATTTAATTCTCTATTATTTCTCACAAAGTTTAGATTGAAATTGCTATGAAAGTTATTTTGTGATTAATATTTTGACATCATTACTTTTACTTGTTAATTAAAATATATTCAATGACCCTCAATATAACGTTTGGTGTGTTTGAAAAGAAATGTTGAATTTATTAAAATTTGATTAGAACATTTTGTAAAAGGTATTCTTGTATGACAAATAGCCATATCATACATAACAACTATACAACAAAATGTTATACAGGGGGAGGGAAATATTCCATAACTATCTTTATCGAATAGATTACCTTAAAAAATGCATTGTATTTGAATTTGAAATTAAATTTATTTACATTTTAGGTTCAACAGATGTTCCACCATATAATTCATGAAAACAGTACAAAATTAAAGCAACTGTGTGTTCATGTCAGATGGAAATAAAATTATCCTTTAATTTCTCATAATATGCACCAAAAGATTTTAAACGTTATTTTTGTTGAATTTTGATTACATTCTTATTTATAAAAATTTATAATAAATTGAAAATTAATTTTTCAAAAACAAAATAACAGTATTTTAGCGAATATGTTTAATGAAATATGTATTATAAAGACATTAAAAGTAAAGATTTATTGGCTCCGATTCCAAAAGGATTATTATTGTCAGCTATATTTTCACAATCATAACAATTCTATTATAGTATGGTAGAATCCTTGTAAAAATAAAATCAGATTTATTGACCAATTACTGAAAAAATAATGATTTCAAAAATTGCAAAATTTATGGCCAGAAACTACATTTGAATTTAATAAGATTTTTTTTTAATTTCTGGAAAGCATGCTAAACATTAAAAATGCTTTTTTAAAAATAGAAAATGTAATTATGATTTTCTTTATAATTCTATTGATAAAATATTACATATTAACTTATACTTTTTTTGCTTATTAGTTGATAATAAAACAATACTTACTTTTAATCTATTGTTATCTCTGAGTACATAAAACAAAATCCCTAAAATATTAAGATAATAAATAACATTCCTTTTAATATTTCTTAATTGTTTTCAAGTTATTTTAGACAAAGTATAAATGCTTGAAATTATTCAAAATAATTCATGCGATTACTAAAAGTTTACTATATTTTCATGTTTAAATATTTTTTCCGTCTTGCGTTGGTGGTCGAGAGGTCAGCGCGACTGCTTTGCACTTGCAGGCAGTTGCCCGGGTTGTGGGTTCGCGTCCCGGCCGATGCTATGACACTTAAAAATATATATATTTTCCACCGACATTCTAATCAAAAATATTCAAGGCATTTGACTTTCTCTTTCATCCATTCTAACTGAGATTGCTTAATAAAGCTGTCATTTCTGTTTTACGTCTTGTTAAACTTTAAGATCATAAAATGTTTGTTATGTATTATATTTTGAAATAGTTTGACTCTATTGGATTAATGCAATACTTCTGCTACCACGTTATCCATTATATTGTACTTTTCCAGTAAATGCTAACATTCAACAGAATGTCTAGATTCCACTAAAATGATAGGTAATTATATAACATAACAATGAAATAAATTTACTTCATACTTGTCTAAACAATGTTGTGCGCTTAAAGAAAAACTTAAATATTCTATGTATCTTCTCACTTTCAATCAATGCCGCCATTAATATCTAATCTAATTATAATATTAATAATATAATGCATACCTTCAATTTTTAAATTTAGTTGAATTTGATTTTAATAATAATTCACTTTTATTTTCTTAAGCTTTTTAGAGTTTTAATAAAAATTTTAATCAAAACAAACATTTTTTGTTTTAGTTTTCTAATTACAGTGAAAGATTATTTGACTAACATAAGAATTATTTAATTTTAAATACAATTAAAAAACTAAGTTTATTGATTATTTATTAATATAAAAAAGATCTGATCATTTATTATTTTATTGATTCGGCCCCCCCTCCCACCAATATTTTAATTACAATTTATTTATTTATTGTTTGTTTAAAAATTTGACGTTGACAACAGCGTTGTAAATCGATAAAAAAATTATCTTTTAAGATAGTTATTATTATTGAATTTTTTACACTTTCTATTTTATGAATATTTATTACTTTTCTAATTATGTTAAACAACTACTATCTATCTATAACACTATATATTTAATTACATACTGTTGGGGGTAGATTATTACGATCGTTTACGTTAATCTAATCAGTAAACACACATTATGTAATCGAATAAATGCAAATGAAAGAATATAAATTTTTACAAAACAATTTTATTTTAAAATACTTTCACCTCTTCTCTAATTAAGCTGAAAAGTAGGCGTACTAGAATCTCAGTTTATTAGAAAAAATTATTCCAAATTAGATTTATTAATACTGCAATGTTATTCGCAATAACAAAAGGATTCGAAAGCTGTGTTCGGGAATAAATTTATTTTGGAGAAAGATTACATATTTTTTAAGATTTCCCCCCCCCCCAATCGATTAACGTTGTTATTTTTGTTGACATATAAATCGATAGCAATATTTTCTACTGTAATTTATACTATTTATAAGAAAGGTAATTGAATACGTTATAGTTATATTTATTATTTATTGTACTGAACATGTTTTTATTTTAAATGTTATATACCTATTTTTTAGTACTGTCTACTTATAAATTTTTACAAGTAAAAATATTTAATTTATATATATATATGCGTGTATGTATGAAAGAAAGATACCTATAGATAAAACGTTTGTATAAATGGATATGTATGTAATGGTTTCTATAAAAAAAAAAGAACCAATAAAAATATTCGATATCTCGAAAATCTTAAGCAGTGGTAGAAGTATTGCATGAACAAGTTACACATAATATTTGTTTTACAAATAACTTAAGATTTTCTATATTTTAATTTATACTGTATTTAAAAATGCATTACGAAAAATAAAGATTTATCATCATTAATATATATGTGTAATTTGTAATCACTATTAACCTTATGCAAGTTAAAAAGCTCTCCACTTGCATCCAATTTCTTCTTTTTACAGCTTCTTTTCTCCATATCACACCAACAAATTATTTTATTGCATTCATCCATGTCACATGTGGTCTTTTTCTAAAGATTTTATACTCTCTTGAAATCTAGTTTAATATTTTACTATTTAATTTTCCAGCAATATCTCCAGCTCAGTTACGGTTAGTTTTTTTCCAATTCATTCAATGAGGACAATGATTTATGTTTGTTATTTCAGGCAAATATTTTGTTTGGTTCTCCTATTGTAATAACCAATATATTTTACTCCATTCTTCATTGAATGGTCTAATGTCTCTACGTTGATTTTCTATAAAATGTCTAGTCTTAATTTATGAACAACAACTGGTGGAATATGCCTATTAAAAAAAACCTTTTTCTTCAAACATTTAGACATGTTTTTTTTACTATTATTTATTCCAATAGCACTGCACGAATTTTTAATTCTATTATTTCTGCAATATCGACTTCTGTGAATAATTGCAACAATATGTTTCCATCTTTATTAATAATCTTATCAAGGTAATTGTATTTATTTTTTTCTATTTCATGATTGCCAGTCTTTATTTATTAATATTTACTTTCACTGAAATTTATTATAATATCACATTATTTTTTTTACTATTTACCTTTAACATTTAAATACATATTTTCATATCATAACTCTTGTGTCATTTCTTAAAATACTGCTGCATTATTTTCAAAAATAACCACAGTATCTGTAAAAATTACATTACATAAATAATCCCCATTCTTTAGATTTCTATTTTAATCTGCATATAACTTCTTGGATAACTTAAAATAAAAAGACTTGTAGATATGGAATAACTTTATGTTAATTTTTTTAAATATTATCATGGAATCCAATCACTCATGATCCAGTGTTTTAATCAACTAGAAATGCTTATAGTATCTTTTCATAATTTGTAAATCCAAATCGTAATATCACTTTTTTATTTCAATGCAAAAATATAATTCTAAAAGTGCTTTACACTCAGGCAATGAATCTTAAAAATAAAATTTAATAAAATATTCTGAGGGCTTTCGGGAAAATATGTAACCCCATGTTCACAGCATTAAGGTTAATGAAAGAATATATATTATGCACATGTTATGCAAACATATAAACATATGTGCGTCATTTACAAAGTCCATTTTCTTAAAATGAAAAAGCAACCTTCTTTTCGATTAATTGCAACCCTCTCAGCATTTCTTTTTAAAAACTACTCTTAATGCAAATATGAAGCTGATATGAGAAACAATCTAATACATTATATAGATGATCTCGTCAAAATAGAACATAAAGGGAAAATTATCAATAAAAAGTTAAAATATTTTTCTATAAAATGAATCATCAACAACAGAAAGCAAACAAACCACATATCCTTATTCCATTTATCCACTCACTATCCAAGCAAATAATAAACTTTCCAAAGAATTTGAAATTGCCTTTCATTCACCTCCCTCAACTAACAGATTAATAAATAATATTAAAGACAAAATAACACCTCAATTGACTCCTCATGTTGTATATAAAATTACCTGCCCCCACAATAATTATCACCCCCCCCCATATTATGGTGAAAACAAGGCAAATATTGCAACCAGATTATCTCAGCACAAATATTTATATAATAGGACAAAAACAAAAGCACAGGTTAATTCAATATTTGCAGGACATGAGAAAATTACTGGCCACATTTTTCAACCATCAACAGCAAGTATTGTTTGTACAGAGAGAAATGATGCAAAAAGAAAGGTTAAAGAAGCATGCTACATAGCTAACGATCCTACAGCAATTAATCGAAGAGAAGTTTTCTTTTTCATTTCAAGAAAATGGACTTTGTAATTGACGCAAGTAGGTTTATATAAGTTTGCATAGCATGTGCATAATATATATTTTTTCATTAAACTTAATGCCGTGACAAGGGATTACATATTTTTTCCGAAAGCTCTCAAATGAATATTTTATTAAATTTTATTTTTAAACTTCATTTTCTGTGTGTAAAGCATTTTTAGAATTAAAATGTATATATTTTTTAATTATGATTTATATAAAGTTTTATTTTTTGTTCCACCCAATGTTAATAGATTGGCAATTAATTAAAAAAATAATTACACCTTTTAAGTAAAAAATGTAATATTGGGTATCAAATTATATCCATTGCATAACTTCATTTATACGTTAAAAGAGTAACATTTATTATAACAACAAATATGGGAAATTCAATAGATTACTCCCTGCTGTATATATGACATTAAACTTGTGTCTTTCCAATTATTAATTAACTCATTGAAATTTATGGGTGTCTTAAATTTAACACTGAATTTTTCTACATAGATTATTACAATTTTATTTCCAGACTTGGGGACGGGAAGGACTACACCTTGTAGCTTATTTACTTATTTTATAATTTTTGATTTTACGGTTGCATTCGCTGATAAAATTATTTTTAAAATGTTCAATATATATATATAAATTAAAATCACACATTGCTATATCAGAAATGTAAATTTTTTAAAGTTTCAGTTTTATCAGAAAACTTACACAAACACTTCATTCAATGAAAAATGCATTTCAACCTGGGAATTTATAGAAAACTAAGAAATTCTGTGATTTATATTCAAAAGTATAGTGAAACCTTAGTTTGTTGTGTTATAAAGTGATTCTGAAACCTTCAGTATTAGAAGTGCTAGTTTGAGATTTCAAAAAAAAATTGGAAGTTTAAGAGCAGTTTATGTAAGAAAACAATTGTTTATATAAGTACGAATTTGAACATTTTGAATCTGAAAAATTGAAATTTTAAAAGTTTATATTTCTACTATGGCAAAATTTGTTTTTAATTTAACTGGCATCTATAGATAAGATGAGGCTAAACTTGGAAATAGTAAAATAGTGAGAGAACAATCAAATATACAGTGCTGTAAATAAATGGAAATAATATGTGTAAATAAGTACAATGAAAACATTAAAACACCCATAAAATTGAATAGATAGGTTTAATAATAAAAAGATAAAGTACATAATTTGGACCACTTTAATGTCATATATGCAGTAGAGTTGACCATTTATTGCAGGGAAATGAAAGCAAATTTGAAGATAAGAAAGTTGCAGATTTCAGTTAAGTATAAAAAAGTTAAATCTGATTTAACATGTTCCACTATATTTTATAGACAAAAAAAGTAAATTGAACATGATTAGGATTCGAGGTGATTTGTAAAGTAAGTGCTAGAAAACAAAGATAAATTAGGCTTGATTTATTGTGAAAGTAAAGGTAATATGAATCAGAAAACCAATACTGTTTAAATAGAAAAAAATTGTTGTCTTTGTTTTTTAATTAATGGACATTATATATATATATATATATATATATATATATATATATATATATATATATATATATATACTTGTTACGTTTTGGAAAAGCATTATGACGCAAACAGTTGAAAATATATTTGCTTAATTTTATTGTTTATATATATTAGAATATGTCCAGTACCTTAATTAGTATATATTAATAATCGAGATTAAGATTCTTTCCATTGTACAATAAATATTTTAAAATGTTCTCTAACCTAGCATCAAACAATAATTAACAATAAAAGAGCTGCCGACTTAGACTTCTCTCAGTATTAATAAATGCGGTATAAAACGAGAGGTTAATCATTCCTTGTTAATTGTCTTCTTCTGGCTTAGAGAGTATTTAAAATGTTTATTGGCCAGTGACAAGACTTTTAATCTCAAATTCAATATGCAGCATACTAAGCAAATGATAGTTACAATATTGCAATCAGAGCACTACCAACCGTTTTTGTTCAATACCATGTGAAATAACTGGTTAAACTATATATGTGAGAAGCCTGGGCAGATTGGCACTATTTATAGATCATCTGCGTGCTCATACTTCTTATGAACTCCTGAGTAATAAAGCTACATGCCGCTTATTTTTATATGTAACCTATTGATATTGCTCAAAGCAGCTAATAAGAATTGTTTGATTCATTACATATTCTGCAGAATATTTTTGTGAATTTTTTCATGTTTACAGTGGGAAATTGGAAATGTAATGTCTATTCAATTATTTGTACACACACGTATATATACGCATATCTGCTTTTGTATATATACACAAATATTTTTTGAAGAATAACAGGAAAGTATAAAGAACAATTTTAAAAATTAAATTAATTTATTAAAGACAATACAAAAACAAAAACAGCTCTCATCACTTCAACATCATTTAATTAAAGCATTATCTAAGAAATATTTTCTTTCCCTTTATTTACTTATGTTTGACATTTTGATCTGACAACAAAATTGTTATGAAAAGTCTACAGAACAGGTTCAAAAAAAAATAAAAAAATTAAAGACATTCAACAATATTTGAATTAAAAATAGATATATACTTTTTAAATGACTGAACATGTCATTAAAATAAATAATAATATTATTACATGTATATTGCTATTCTTATAATCATATGATTTAATGCATATACATTGCATGAAAAACAAAAGTAAACCATGTCTTTGTGATTACCTGAATATGAGAATTGCATTAAATCTATCTTATATTTATTTAAAATAAGATAGAAAATTCGTAGCGAAAAGAAAAATTATAAAAGTAAATGTTATAATAACTTATATTTTTATTTTCTTATTTATTTACTAAAAACAAACAAACAAACAAATTTTAATTTAAAATTTATGTTCTTTTAAAAATAAAGGAATTTGTTTTGATATATTTATAGTTAATATTGGTAAAATTATTAAGTTGATGAATTTTAAATCATTCACATTTAACATTTAAAAAATATTGTAAATGCAATTTCCATTATTTGTATTTAATTGTTTGCAATTTTTGATGATGATGATAATAATAATAATAATAATAATAATAATAATAATAATAATAATAATAATAATAATAATAATAATATGGCTATATAAGTTATCATAATGCATATATCAAAATAAACATTATATATTGGCATATTATACAATAACTTATTTGATATTATTTAATTGAATATACTTGTTACTTAGCCTGGTACATATAACGGTCGGTGAATTGGTGCAGTCATGTGATGTGATGCACTGTGACTTCTCCTTAAACGGAGTCAGGAATCTCTCAGCAGCTATGCTAGAGAAACCTGTTAGCCACTTTACCTTCCTTTTCCATTGTCCACCCTAAGTTTTCCCATAATCTGCTCCATCCCATTTCCACAACATAATCTTTGTCAACTCCATGACCTTCATATCTAAATCCCCCTTATCTTTTCCCAAACCTAGCATAAAAACCAATAACTCACTTTCTGTATAATCACTTTGTTCATATTTAATCTTCCATAACTTCATTATTTGTACTCTTTCTGCTTCCAAGCATTTACATTGAAGTAACAGATGCCTAATATTTTCTATGCCTTCCTTACACAACTTGCAGACTAAATCACCCATATTTTTTTCCATTTACGTGTATATTCGCTTGTTGCTAAAGATCCCGTTTGGGCCTTAAACAATAAACTACTGTCCTTACTATTATCATAAATTAACTCACACCCAATGTTCTGTTTACTTCTATATATATTTAAACTCGTTTTACTCTCCATACTAGTTCTCCATCTCTCCAACTATCTATTCTTTATTAATGCATATATTCTTCTATCCCACTCCTTACCACTATAACACTCAACAATCCTCCTAACACAATCATCCCAACTTTTGTACAAGTATACTGACATAAATTCTTTATCCAAATCTTCTGCATACCACATTATCTTTCTCACCCATCTTGATACCTGCCCTTTACTTGTAATCCAATTAAATAGTACTTTGGCTATTATTTTATTATCCATAAACTGCAATCTACCAAACATTTTCAATTTGCTTTTTGCATCCCTCATATAAAAACTTGACCATCCCGTTTCTCCTTGAATTGCCTCCTTTGCTGTCCACACCTCATCATCTAATGCATGTCTTCCTACTTCCCTTTGTACTTTTTCTAAGTAATCTAAAACCCCTTTACTAACACATAACGCATCATTGCCATATGTTAACCCTGCTACTGCCACTCCCTTTCATACAATTCTAGCTACATCATATTTATTAAATGAAAACAATGTTAATTTCTTTATCAATCCCTTTCTTTTCTTTGCTTCATTTATCAATTTTTTCTCCCATTCATCCAAGCAATTTTTCTTATTACTCAAGATGATTCCCAAATAACTATATCTATTCACCACACTTAACTTTATATCACCCAATAAGAAATCTTTATCTTCTCTTTCCCCAGTATTCACCATCATTATATTTGATTTTTCTTCACTAAATTTAATCCCCATATCTTTACCCACCCTTGCGCATGTCCTCAGCATAACTTCCATATCTTCTCTTCTTTCTGCACACAAAAGACATTATCTGCAAAAAAAGACCCAACAATGTATATGCTCTCTTGCCACCTATTAACGGTATCTCTATACCTCTTCCAAGACTTTCTATTGCTTTCTCTCCATTTCACTCAAATACAACACAAACAAAATAGGTGACATAGGGCGTCCTTGCCTCAGTCTCACCACATTTTTAACTTTAACTGATTCTATATCCCCTAATTGATATGTATAGTAATTATTTTCATATAATTTCTTGATGACACCCACTAAAGCTTCATCCATTCCCAGATTTGCTAAACTTATCCATAATCTACTTCTATTCACTCTATCATGTGCCTTCTCTATATCTATAAAACTCATATATAACTGTTTACCTGAATTTCTACTCATATCTATAAGTTGTGTAACTACAAATAAACTATCTCCTATATGCCTATCTGACCTAAAGCCTCCTTGCATTACCCCCCACTACATTATTTTCTTCCATCCACTTTGCAACTCTTCCAGCCACCATATATGAAAAAACTTTATATAAAACTGATGTTACCACTACCGGTCTACAATTATTTAACTTTCTATGATCCTTACCTTTTCCTTTAAATAATAATCTTACTCTTATATTACTCCAACTACCCGGAAAAACTCTCTTCTGTGCCATCTTATTAAAACATGATAGTAACTTTACTTTTGCCCTATGCCCTAAATTCATTACCATCTCTGCTGCCCATCCATCTAACCCTCTTGCCTTACCACTTTTCAATTTCTTCCCTGCCTTATTCAGTTCTTTTCTGTAAAGCTAATATACCCATTACTATATACTTTCATATTTTCTATCCCTCTGTCCTTCACATCTGACATCTTTTCTATATCCATTACATAACTATTTAATATTCTCTCTAATTCTTCTCTAGAGCTACACTCTATTCCCTCCTCATCCAGTAGTACTATCTCTCTCTCCCCTAAATTTCTCCTTTTAATGTAATTCCAAAATTTTTTTACTTCCATCTCTTCCATTTTTATTAATATCATCCAATAATTTACTATTTAGTTTCATTCTCTCTATATAATTATCTATTTTAGCTAACTTCTTCTTTTCTAAGTACTTTTCCCATTTAGCATTAATATATTTTTCACTTTCTTTGTTCTTAATAGCACACTTATATTCTCTGCATACTTTTTTTCTCTCTTTTACACTTTTACTAACTCTCATTTTTCTATTACTTTTATTCTTCTGAATATTATCACCTAAAACCCTATTTGCCACTTTTTCTATTTCATCACACCAGCCCTCATACTCATTTCCAACCAACTCTTCCATGGTTTCTTAAACTTTTATTCTATACTCTTCTAACTTATTCTTATCATTCACTCTCCATCCACATCTCTCACTATTATTTCTACTTTTATTTCTATTTTCCATCACATTACTAACCATTTCAATTACAAAGAAATTATGATCATTATTACATACTCTCTCTTCATTATCAAACACCTTAATTTTCCGTACTTTATCCATTCCCTCTTTCTCTAACAATACATAAACTATTGTATGGGATATATTATTCCTAGACCATGTGTATTGTTCCTCATAAATATTTGATGTTTCCAATGCTCAAATTTACTATCTGACAAAATTCCTTCAAAAGCTGTCCATTCTTATTGTCTACATCATCAATTTCTTCAATATGCCCATTCATATCTCCTATAACCATTATTCTCTTCCCCTTTTCTTTAAAACTCTGTATATCCTTAACTAGGCATGCATATTTGCTATTGTTCCATTCCATTATAGTTTGACTATCTCTGGTAACTATATAAACTATAGCCACCATCCATTCTTGTTTTCCCAAACTTATTTCAAACCACAAATGTTCTTGGCATTTAACATTATTTAAATATTTTTTTGATACAACATATATACCACCACCCTTTTTTTCTTCCTCTTTTCTATTTATACCCTGCCATATCAAATCTTCCAAAACAGGTTCTTCATCTTCTCTGAGATGTGTTTCCACTACTCCTAATACCTCAAGCCCTTCATTTTCAATTGCTTTGTTTAATTCCTGACACTTTTCTGATCTCCTACCACCTTGCATATTCAAATACCCAATTTTAACATTTTTTTCTTTTCTAACTACTCTTTTATAAATTTTTTTGATTCTTTCTTCTCCATTATGTTTCTAAATAACTTGCTTACTATTAATTTTACAGACCCATTCCCTCTCTACATCTACATTTATATCTAAATCAACTGCCCTTTGTTTATTCCTTACCTCCCATCCATTCTTCATCTTTTTAATAACACTACAATTTAAAATCCCATCCCACCCCCTTTACAAGTTTCCTGAACTACATTCTTTATAAATCAGACTCCCTAAAACTTCACTTCCTTGTTTCCCTAAGTGCAACCCATCTTTACCAAATAACTCCCTCTTCCCAATAAAAAAATCCCACACATCCACAAATGTAACATCATTTCTCTCACACAATTCTTTCAATCTCTCTTTTATAGAACATGCCCTATCTAACATATATCTTTTATCAAATCTTGGTAATAATCCAACTATTCCTACTCTTCCTTTAACCATACTCAAATTCCTAATCAATTATGTGTACTCACCCATTACTCTCTCTAATGCCTCTGATAATTTATTAGTCCCTACCATAACATATACATCTCTATTCCCTTGCTTCCTTATTTTATCTGTAACATCCCTAATTTTAGTTCCCGGCAAACATACTCTTACATACCTGTTTCTATTTTCCCTAGCAATTATATCTCCACATTCTCTTATTAATGAATCCCCTATCAATACTGTCTCATAGTCTACTTTCTCTGCTTCATTCACAACTTTCTCTACCATCTTTTGGACTTCCTTATCTACTTATACCTTATCATTCCTACTCAATAATACCTTTATCTGCTCACACTTCTTCTCTAAACAATTTTAATTTTGCTTCTACATCCTTTACATCTTGCCCTATCCTACTTATTTTTTGGCCAACCATCTCCAATGCACTACCTATTTTTCCATCCATATCTCTTGTTACTCCACTACAAATACCCTCTATCCTACTTTCCGCAACTACATTTTGTTCCAGTTCTCCTGACTTCCTGCCTTCCTCAACTATGTTTTGCTCCATTTCTCCTGACTTACTCTTTACATTATCTACACTTTAAAACCACTTTTTCACCTCTTTTATCACATTCACCCACTGTCTACATAACCATAAACCTGCTACATCCTTCCTAGTCTTATTTAAGCATTTCAAGTGGAAAATCTGATCACATATATTACATTCTACCACAGCACATCTAATTCCTTTCTGATGGCTGTATATGCATTGTAAAATACAAATGCAATCCATATTACTTATTATCCAAGCCAACTATTCTATATTTAACTTTATACTTTCTCTCCTACTCTTTAAACCCTTTTGCACAGAAAGATAAAAAATTTTACTTTTAAAAACGATCAATCAATAACCACATGTACCTTAGGTTTCTAAACATTATCTTTTACCTCAAAATAACTAACTGTTTTTAAAATAAAATTAAAAAAAACTTTAGTAGCAAATTTAAACCAACTAATCTTATGTACAACTTAGTTATAGAAATCCTTACATAACACACATTCAACAAAAAGATTTTTTTTTAAAACTGCTATATTTTTAAATGGCGATCAAAACACTTTTTTTTAATAATAATTTTGATCTTTCCAAATTAAAAAAAACTATCTTATTCCTCACTTTCATACCACAATTAAAATATTTAAATTGATGATTTCAGATGATTAATTGCATAAAAAAGATATCAAACTTAGCTGAAATTCGTATCTGCCATACAAGGGCGCCACCAGGCCGTTCGAACCTGGAAAATTTATATAATAGGCTGACCCATAGTGTTAAGATCTAATTTTATATTATTTTATTTTATTACAACCGTTATCCCATGCCACTATCTCAGGGAGATGCAGAGATAATTTATAATATAAATTTGGGCTATGAATATGAGAAGTACACCTTCTTGAAAGTGCTCAGCCATTTAATTTAATTTTCAATTTGTTGTTATAGCTTTATGTTGGAAGTGTGAAAGCATGATTTAATATTATAATATAAATTCTTCTAAGTTTTAATAAAGATTTATATTTTTAAAATATATTAATATTTTAAAAAAATAAAATAAAATAAGCCACTGCCAGTAATTAACACACAAAACATTTATTAACGCACATATATAAATATTTAAAATTGAGGAATAAAATTTATCTTGTTTAGATTTTAATATTAATTTTAAGTTGGTTATTATTTTTTAAATTTAAATTATTAAGAATGTCCTCACAGATGGACAGTTTAATAATATTTTTACTTTAGAATGTTGAGTATAGATAGACTACATAGGTTTCTCAGCTAAACTTTTTAAAACAATCATTCAATCTCAGACTAAAAGTTTGTAGCCAAACCAAAGCCTGCTTTCAGATACATAGATGCAACCAATGCAATATGAAGATCCTAGCATAAAACCAAGCTGACAGGAATGTGCATCTGACAGCATGATATTATTTGAAGGACATGAGCCTCACCCAGTATGTCCAGTACAGGAATGTGCATATGCCTGATGAAGGAATCATGTCTATAAAATAATTAAAGAGAAATGCTACATATGGGGGAGAGTGGTCTATCTGTTGACTTATAGTCCCTATCCATACAGCTAAAAAAGGGTCAGTGGTGCAGGAAATATGTCTATGTCCACTGCAACACAATGACTACATCTTTGGGTTATGCATTATATTGGGCTTTGCCCTGTATGCTAAACATGCTTCACATTACATTGATATAAACATCTATCCACCAGTATCGACCTAACTATGAGACAAATAGCCTGAAATTAAACCCCTTCAAAATAAACATAAATAATTAAAATATAAAATTATTGATGGAATTATGGAGGGAAATTTACAATAAACCCAATGGCACTCATCATAAGGTGCTGCATTGACCCCACTAACTTAAAAAATATACAAATAAATATGTTTGGACACTCAGCATGAGGTGTCATATTTACCGATTTCTATATATTTTAATCTTATGAAAATCAAAAAAAAAAAAAACTAAACGTTAATGATTCTATTCAGCTATCTACATCCAACTTAAATTTAATACATTTAAATAATTTAGTCAATAAATATTAATAAAAAATGGAAATGAATTAATTAAATTAGCAAATTCAAATATATAAAATTTAAAATCTTAATAAGTCAGATAAAATGCATTTTAAAAGTTATGTTTGGCTGGTTATTAACAGTTTGTTAAATATTGATGAAAGTTCTCAATTACATTTTAAAATGTTGTAGCTCATACTTTACAATAGAGGAGCTCAGGGTTCTTTGGACCAATTCCCATGAAGACTTTATTAGTCATACTTTCATGGAAGCCCAGTCTGTTGTTCATACCATAGTTAATTCAAGGCTGACTTAGCTGGTTCAATTCTGGAACTATTTTATTGTAGGACCCATATGATTCAGGTCTACAATAGTGCCATTCATAAATTAACAGTCACTTCATTTGAAATAAGAGAGAGGGTCAAGCTGGAACTGTTCTTAATTTGAATATTTTTCTTTTTATACAAATCGTCCAGATTCAGTGAACAGTGTTTTTCTGTTCCAATGATTTTCATTAGGGTCTGAGCATTGGTTGCTGCTTCTATTGGACATTCTAGTTTTTTTATTCTCTTATCTGACTTTTTAATTAGATAAGAGCCCCAAAGGCTACTTTGCTTTTTGTTTAATTAGTAAAACAATCATTTCCATTTATTGAGATTACCTAGGAATCTTTTAACAAAAATGTTTTATCTTTAGATTGTTATGTTCAAATACTTTTTTTAAAAAAAAATACTTTTAAAATTTTCCATCTGCTCTTTTAATTTCGGCTTTTAGTTTTTTGTTTTAAAACAATTTTATTTGAGATTTATTTTGCCTTTTTATTTTAGTTTTAAAATAATGTAAAGCATATATACCATTACAATAGATATAAAGTATGTAACAAATCAAATTATTATAAAGATTATTTTAGGTGTAAAAATTTTTTGTAGATATTATTTGATTATATTTATTACTATTTAATTCAATATTAATGTAATAATGATGCATTATTTTACCTAATCATTCAACCAAATAAAATATCTGTATTTGTAAGAAATAATTATTACGTTCTATTTATCTAAGTAGTGCAAAAATTTTACCCGTATCACATGCTCATAATAAATAATAAGGTTCGTCCCATCGTAAAAATACATATAAGATAAGTGTAAAAATTTAATAAGTTCTTAATGTATCATATTAAAATGTCTGTTATATAATGAATAACAGTGTGTATATGTAAAGTTGAGATAAACTTTTAATTAATATGTCTTTTCTATTTCTAGTTGCATTTTTCTTCATTAATAGAATTTTGAAGCTTAAATATTATTTGATTTTTTTTTTGATATAAATTTAGTTAGAAAATTTTAATTTGGTTGACTTGGAAAATAAATAATTTATAAACATAAGAATCATATTTCATTTTAATTGATGGTTCAGAATGTTGTTTGTACAATAATATTTTAAAACATTCCAAGGAATTATATAAATAGTGAAAAAATTGGATTGATAAAGATCAGATAAAAATCAAAATCTGAATCAGAGAGATAAAAAAAATCAAAATCTGAGTGTACTTGTTTCAGTTTGTCCTAAATTATTCTTTTGGCTTAATAACTAATTTTTAATATCTATAACATAACTTTTGTTTTGGAAGCTCACATTTCCACGTATTTCGGTAGCAAAACTGAACCATAAGTATAAAGATATTGGGAAGTGAAGATGACATTTGTTACTTTATATTTCCTACGAAGTGAATAATCCAAAACTGTAACAATAAATGATAGGTCAATAATAATCAATCTCTCTCTTCAGGGTAGCTAAGCTTATAACAAATAAAACATATTTATATTATACTGGTCGAAAGATGCCAACCAATAACATGACCCACCCGCGAAGTCGGATTCAAACTCAGATGAACCAAACTGAATTCAAATCCAACTCATGAGCTCAGATCTCTTAATGGATGACATATGTCTACGGTACATGACTATGCGCCAAGAAACTAGCTCAACGGATGATGATGATTTGAGACCCCTTATCTGACTCTAATAATGTATAATAAAATAACTAAGGATATTTATAATACAATTCATATATGTATGTTCGGGTTGCCAATACAGACAGCGAGCATTAATATTAAAATAATTATTGAATAATAAAGAAAGTTAAAAACTAAAGAAATGTGTTAATAAAATGTTTAATAAGAATAAATATTTTGTTCAACTTTTGTGATTAAGATTATATAGATTACCTCTAGTCTTTAAAAACAGGAGTTATAATTTACAATAAGAATAGCAGTCATTATTATATGCCAATAACTATTACACAATATTATAGGAGGATTATATGTGTCTATGCCTCGACAAGTAAATAAAGGTCAATAAAGGTATTTGGCATGGACAGCAATTATTATTCTAATTTTTAAGAAAAGAATGGGAGATTAATTTTCACATTCATAAATCAATTCACGAAAAGCATGATAACTATTAGGGCTATGCCCCGACAAGTAAATAAAGGTCAATAAAGGTATTTGGCATGGACAGCAATTATTATTCTAATTTTCAAGAAAAGAATGTGAGATTCATTTTCACATTCATAAATCAATTCACAAAAAGCATGATAACTATTAGGGCATAACTTTACTGTTTACTAAAGAACTTATTTAATGATAAATGAATATGAAATTGTTTGACTTTAATAAAATCAATTCATTATGATTTACGAGCATGAGAGCAGTCTTTATTTGAACTGGGAAATAATGGTGCTGACAATTTGTGAGCTTTCACGATGAATGGCTTGTCAGTGATTTGAGAAAATAGAAGGGCGGCTTGTATTAGACAAGTCTTTGGTGCCCTATAAAGGATTTGATGCCTTATGAAGGATCCTTGGAAACTGGGAAATCCAGGCCGGGTCATAGCCATGAACCTTTGGTGTTCTAATATAAATGAGCAAGTGAGGAAGTGGTTTCTTCCTAGGTAGTTAAATTAATAATAATATCACCGAGGACAAGCCTGCGAGGCAGGAGATGGCTCGTGTCAGCAACATTCGGAAAATGATGACTTAATAATCATCATGTTTAAATAATAAAACCCAATGTATATAAGGAATGCTCTATGTAATGATCTGATCATGTTGAATTAAAGTCAAATGAGCTTTAACTAAAAGTACTTAAACGCAATTATTGAATTATGCTAATTATACCCTAAATATCATGCCCTCCCCGAATACTAATATAAAGTATAAAATTTAACTTAGAATATATTGACATTAAATCCTTTATCGACCTTTTTGCAAAACATTTTAACATTATTATTATGAATAAATAAATATTGGTGAAACTCAAGAAAATAGTCGGGAACATAGATTAGAAATGGGCTAATAGTCATTATCAGCCGTTAGTCAAAAATAACAAACATTTAATAAATCCTTCAACTTGATAATTAATAGAACTGTATTAAATTAGTTCTAGTGGGCAAGAATTACTATAACTTAATATTATATTATTTTCATGAGGAAATTTTAATCAAAGAGATTATTATCGAGTTGAAGTTTTATTGGCATATAATCAAAAATAAATGATATTAATAATCATTCAATAAATATATAATACAGTTAGTGAAACGAACCGCCATTGTAAGAAGGGAAAGTTAACAAATATTAAATTGAAAGACTAGAGATAGAAATAGACAATTACTTATACAAATAAAGGCATTATAAAGCAAGGAAATTTAACAGTAATTAATTTCAAAAGGTGGTATAAAACAAAATTCGGAAACTGGCCAGAAAGTTGTGGTTCATTTAAAGAAAGATATTACTGTTCCTTCATGGTTGGTTCCTTGGTTTATATGGCAGAGTCCGGTTGGGTTGAAATATAGGTGCACATTTTTAACTTAGGTGAATGGCATTTGGATTGATTCCTTCATGTTTTGGCAGCATGATTGGTGTGGAACAAGTTTAATTTTGCAGCTACATTGAAGATCTTCTGGGAACTTTTGGCCCAGCAATCAGATTCCTAAAGTTAGCTCCTCACCATGATGGAGACACTATAAAGATTTATAATTTCAAACCCACATAGCTTCTAGCAGCAAGTTTTCTTAAACAAATATGGCTTCTCCTTCTCGAAACCTGCCTATACCGACTCTTGTTGCTTTCAGGCTAAAGCTTCTTATCTTATCAAAGTTACAAATTTTGCTAATTGATTTTAGATACATTTCTTTGATAAGGCTTTCAAACTCATTAACTTTGAAATCATTTTATTTTCTAATTAGAAAATGAATCTGTAATTCAGAAAAACGATTTTAATTAGAAACCTTCCTTACATTTTAAATTATTATCTTTTTGCTAATTAATAAAACTTTTTCCATTGTCTTTGGGAGCAGGCAATCTGAAAGCTTATCTAACGAATGTAGCTTTTAATCAGAGAAATTGCAATGAAACTTTATAATGAATATATATTTAATTATTTGTAAATACATATACACAATCCATGCAGTTATAATATATATAAATTCATGAATAATTTTATCATGAATTTATTAATAATATTGGTTAATTTAAATATCAAAGTAGTTGGTGTTAACATATATTTATACAATACTATTTTTTATTGAAGCTAGCATGTATTAAACGTATAAAGCTCCATGCATTCGGAAATTCACAGTTAGTACTATGGTTTGAAGTGGGCTACAGATGAGATATCATGAAGCTAGGATCGAACTTAGATCTGACTGCTTCATTTTTTTCCACTTCAAAAAAAAAACAATGAAAAAAATATCTTTACTTATATTTGATACATTCATATAAGTTTACTTAATTAATTGGTAGACTCTAGGAGAATAGCATGTGCATGAATACTATCATCTAAAAAAAACACAAAATTATACAAGTTTCATTATGGATCATTATATTTCTAGCTTATACTGTGCAGTGATTCAATTAATTGAGTCTCATTATCTCTACTGTCATGTCAGTCTGTCACCTATATATATATCAGTTCCTACACTTATATATATATACTGATATATATATATATATATATATATATATATATATCAGTTCCTACACTTAATAGTTGTCCTATTGTTTTCCTGGATCGTTTGGCCCATATGATTTAAACTTTTGATGATGGTCATAGTCTTGGTTCTTTCTAGTTGGTATCAAGTTCCCGTAGTCTATTGCAGTCAATAATTCTATGGCCTTTTCTAGTGACCTTGGCCACATCCCAAGCATGATTCTTTGAAGCCATGGAGGTAAATTATGCTTTATTGTCTGGATGATGTGTTGATTATTGTATTTAAATGCCATGAGGGATTTGAATGTGGTCACTTGTTGGATGAAGTAGGCTGGTATCCCTTCCTGCAGTCTTCTTGATACCTCTGGGTGCTTAATCTGTGTAAAATACCCTTCTGCCTTTCTTCACGCCAGTATTTCTTCAATACAGCATTCTCATACCCTTGGATCATGGTAGGTGAGTGTTTTAGTAGCTTCCACCATGTCTTGGCAGCCTCTCTTAAATAATGGCTGGCTAATATAATATTTTCCTTCTCTGCAACTGAATATAGACAAAAAAATTCTTTAACACTATCTAGATGAGTGATGGGGTTATCTCCTGGGTTTCCCTTGAAAATTTGAATCTGTATACAGGATACAAGGGATGGTCTCTCTAAATTTGTCAGACTAAATTGAGGATTCATTGTTTGTCCATCTTCTATCTTTGGTTCATCTTACTAGTGGCATCATTGTCCACTCTTAGCATTACAACCTTGTAATCTTCTTTTTTCATCTCTGCATTTAGCTCTGCTTCACTAGCTTCTCCAATGACTTGATTCCTCTTCTCCACTATCACCTTCTTTACTATCCATGACTCTTTTTGGTGTGGTCTGAGCATCTTCATCTACTTTTGGGGCTTCATAAATGTTTATTGCTTGATGATGCTTTACATTCTCTGGGTTTGGGTTGGTTTGGATGCCTTGTCTTTCCTCAATTCTTATAATTCTCTCCATCATCATAATTATTAACTTTCTGACTTACTTTCATCTCTGTGAGGAGTGTATACAAAATCTCTCTATCATCATGAGCATCTTGAGTTGCCTTCCTGCTTTGATGGATGCGTTCTTTTCTCTTAACCAGATTTTTGAAAGTTATCTCTTGCTCACTAGAGACTGTTGAAGGCACATCACTATTCTCAGTCAATTCTTTATCTACTTGCTCTCCTTTCATTTTTTTTGAAAATATGTAAACAATATGGATAAAAAATTTAGTGCACTATTAATCTGAATACTTATATACTGATTGTTTTTAATACATTGAGTTAGGTTTCTGACTACTGGTCCCATTTGTCCCTATCTTCATTAGCTGTTACATATTATTTCACCAATCTATCTAATCTGCCTTTTTAGTTCACTTAAGTTCATCTTAGTTGGTTCCTACTCTTAATTCTTTGAATGATACATATATTTACTTAAAAACTATTAAATATAAGAGAAAATATTACTTACTTTCCCTTTGTTCTACTGTTCTCCCCAGTCTTAAAAAACTATACAAGTGATTAGTAGCATACAAATCATAATATATTTTAGCAAAGTAATACTAGTAATTCTCTATGTTGAATATATTTGTTTTTTTTTATTTAGGCAACTCATTACTGCTGTACTGACAATCATATTTGCTGACAAATTTATTTATATGGGTTCCAACCAGCAAAATGAGATCAATAGGATATGTCAAATAACCTATTGATCACCAAACCATATATGATTGACATAATTTAGGACAGAACAATTTAATTCATGAATAATTACTATTGACTATAAACTGACAACTCGTTACTGACCTAAGTTTAAATATAGGAGGTTAACTATTTCATTTTCAATAAGCATGAGGCTTTCACAAAACAAAATGTCAAAATTAATATTTTACAATAACTTTTATTTGTCAATATCACTTTTCAATCTTGCTAGCATAAGAGCGTGTAAACCATTGAAGCATTTTGCCAACTGCATCTGGCTGCTTGGTGTTACACAAAGTGTCTTCATCTGCTTTAAGGTTACTCTAGAAATCATTGTCATTGAAGCGTATTGTCCACTACATCGCACCGCTTGACATATAATTCCCAGTTTGAAGGTCTTCGTCTGCTTTGAGGCTACTAATACTAAAAAACAAACATTTGTCTGCTTTGAGGCTACTAATACTAAAAAACAAACATTTAAATTATCTGCTAGCAAGCAATACTTTGAAATTAAAACTTTTAACGTAATATCGATATTAGATATTTTTAAATATAAAACTGAGATATACACTAATTTTGACAACGAAAATATTTCATTTATTCTACCCCATGCATCAATCTATTCTTACTACTTTTCTAATCCTTTATTTTTCTTCCCTCCTTACTGTCACAAATGCGTATTAAACAAACGTGTAATATATATATATATAGTATAAAATATACCTATGCTTAACTTTATACATTAACCGTCTTATTACTTTTTTATTTTGTATAATTATTTTGACTAACGATACTGTTACGGTATTTAACTAACAAATCTATTAATGAACGAACGTTTAAGTAATCTTGAAAACATTTAAGTATAAAAAAAAATTAAATTTGCCATTTTCCCACATTAAAATCATTTCGGTTGAGTGTTATAAATCGCATAACTTTTTTTTTCAAATATATATAACACTCTACAAAAACATAATCACTCTCTACAGGGTGTGGAATTTAATTCATCGAGGCCTCAATGACTGAGTGGCTACAAATCATAACTACTATCTACAAGGTGTGGGATTTAATACATCGAAAGTCCAATGATTGAGTGTCCAAAACATAAACACTGTCTACAGGATGTGGAATTTATTAAATTGAAGCCCCAACAATTGGGCCGCCAAAAATATAACCACTGTACCGGTCAAAAGACGCCACCCAACAACAAGACCCATCCATGAAGTCGGATTCAAACTCAGTTGAACCAAATTGAATTCAAACCCAGCTCACGAGCTCAGATCAATCAATGGATGACATATGTCGATGGTACATGACTATGCACCAAGAAACTAGCTCAATGGATGATGATGATTTGAGACCCCTGATCTGACTTTAATAATGTATAATAAAATAACTAAGGATATTTATATATCAAGACATTTATAAATCAATTCATATATGTATGTTCTGGTTGCCAATACAGACAGGAGCATTAATATTAAAATAATTATTGAACAATAAAGAAAGTTAAAAACCAAATGTGTTAATAAAATGTTTAATAAGAATAAATATTTTATTCAACTTTTGTGATTAAGATTATGTAGATTACCTCTAGTCTTTAATAATGGGAGTTATAATTTACAATAAGAATGGCAGCCGTTATTATATGCCAATAACTATTACGCAATATTATAGGAGGATTATAGGATTATATGTGTCTATGCCCTGACAAGTAAATAAAGATCAATAAAGGTATTTGGCATGGACAGAAATTGTTATTCTAATTTTCAAGAAAAAAAATGTGAGATTCATTTTCACATTCATAAATCAATTGTTTACTAAAGAACTTATTTCATGATAAATGAATATGAAATTGTTTGACTTTAATAAAATCAATTCATTATGATTTACAAGCACGAGAGCGGGTTTTATTTGAATTGAGAAATAACGATGCTAATGATTTGTGAGCTTTAAGAATGAATATGAAAATAATGGCTTGTCGGTGATTTGAGAAAATAGAAGGGTGGCTTGTATTGGGCAAGACTTTGATGCCCTATGAAGGATTTGATGTCCTATGAAGGATCTGTGGAACACAGGGAAAGCCAGGCCGGGTCATAGCCATGAACCTTTGGTGTTCAAATATAAATGAGCAAGTGAGGAAGTGGTTTCTTCCTAGGTAGTTAAATTAATAATAATATCACTGAGGACAAGCCTACGAGGCCCCGGAGGCAGGAGATGGCTCGCGTCAGCAACGTTCGGAAAATGGTGACTTAATAATCATCATGTTTAAATGATAAAACCCACAACATAACATTCAATCTAAATTTATTAAGGATATATTTAATGAAAAATATAATATTTCATTTTTGTTCCTCCTAATATTAATTAATAATTCTAAGAGTATAATTCCTAAAAGGAAAAAAGTCATATAATTTATCAGATTTCATGTGGATGTAATAAGTTACATATCAGTGAATTGAGATGTTCTGTGGGAAAAAGATTAAAGGAGTATCAATTATTATATTAATCGGATTAAAAATACTGTAAATATTCAATTTAATACAGTTTCAGTGTTCTTTGACAATGAAAAAACTTGTAATTATACGTTTACATTTGATAGTAACAAAATAAAAATATTAATGGAAGAAAAATATCATAAAAAGAGAAAAATTAAGGAGGCGATTTTAATAGATAAATTTAAAGATAATGTTATTAATGTTATTAATACACAGCTTATGGAAATTTACAGTAATGTTAAAATTTAAAATTTATTTATTGCTGATGAGGACTACTATGTAATTGAATGTGCGACTAAGGAATTTAAAATATAATTTTTTTTGTTTTACCGTTAAATTGTTTAAATTGTTTGTATATTACGTATAATATTTTTTCATAATGGGTATTATACTTTTGTATTTAATATATATATATATTGTAACCAGTTAGGTTATATAATACACACAAATGTAGTGTATGTGAGTATATGTATATGTAAGATAAAGAAAAAGTAGAAATAAACACAGACATAATTTTTTTGTAGATTTTTTTTTATATTTCCTAAAATAAAATAATAATAAATAAAAGGTTAAATTACTCTGGGTTTAAAATAATATTTTATTGTAAAATTAAATATTTTAAAAAGGTCTGATAAATATTATTTGTAATTCTGATTTTGAAATTTAAAAACACCCTATTGTATTTTTGAAATTTTAATTAATTAAACAAAATTTTTATCTATTGGAAATCCCCTAAGTAAAAACATGTATATGTTTTTAAAGAGATTAGTGAGATAAAAATAGAAACAGTGTTTTGAATCAAGGTGTTGTTATAACACCTCAGATGATTTTATAAAAGACTGATAAGAAAAAAATATCAATTAGTTTTTTGCTTGTAGTTTGTAAGAGTTGACCAGAGAAGTCTGGTTGTAGTATTTTAAGCAGTGGCCAACTGGGCCACTGCAGAGTCTGGAGAGTGATTTTAAAGAGAACAGTTTGGCTGGCAGTTTTATAAGAGTTAGCAGAAGAGATAGCTATAAAGTTGGCTAAAATATTTTGTGAAGAGTTGGTATCTGTAGCAGAAAATAGCCATAGTAAAGCTATCTGCAAAGATGGCTAGTATAATTATCAAGAGAACTGCCATGAGGATTTAAGAATGCAAGGAAGTGGCTGCTATACATTTCACTGGAGGAGTTTGAATTTACATGGAGGAAACGGGTCAAGATTCTTTGTAATTCATAACCTTAAAGTGTTCTGGAAAACAGCTTGCTGACCTGAAGTTTAAAAAAATCCAAGTATAAGTGGAACTGACTACAGAAAGGCAAAAGCCAACCATACCTGAATTATATACTTTTACCTGATGATGACAATTTCCTGGAATGACCAAAAAACAGCTCGCTCAAGAGAGCAGCTGAATGAAGTAGTTATACATATGCTGCTGCTTATCTATAAATGCAGGGAACCACAGATAAACATGTCGCATGTATATATAAGAAAAAGAGACATTTTTAAAGTAAAGCAAACAAGCAAATAACTTCATGTATAAAAGAAAGAAAAAAGTTGATAGAAACTAATCGATAAAGAGTGGAACTTACTATAAAATAAGAAAAGCAATTTATACATTTTCAACAATGAGTAATTGTGAAAATAACTTTTATTGTCATAACAAGTATGTAAATTTTATGAAATTATTAATTATAAAAGTATTGTGTGACAAAATTAAATTTGTTAATAATCTGTGCAATTCTATACACATGTTGTAGTAAACCTAGCATAAGTATTTGTATTACTTAAAACAATTTAAAAGCTTAATCATGTATTATTTTTATGTAAAAATTAAATATGTTCAGAGATCACACGTATGCATGCGTATATCTGTCAATTGTATTGCAGATACCAATACTTGTCAATTGTAACACGTATGTAAATTTTAATCATTTTTTTTATAATTATTTTATGTTTAATTGAAAGGTATTCCTTGGATATTATGAAATGCCCATCTATGTACGATATATACATATATGCGTTTATAGAAATTTATTAAAAAATATTGTAAATCAATATAATAACTTTAATTATGTATACTTTTCAAAATCAGAACCCTTATAAGACCTTAATCATTTTTATTGTTATCAATAAACTTATTTAATTGTTAAAAATTGTTTCCATCATCTCTTGTTCACATACAGTAATCTCTAAGCTAGATTGGAGCATGGGATGAATATATAAATGAGGATGTGTTATTTAGTGTTTTGGGGCATCCAGAGATGATCAATCATTATCCTGGTTGGTGCTAAGAGGATACTCTTTAAAGCCCATGCACTATTATTTTTTTATTTTACTTTAGGCTTATTAAAAATTTTAAGTTTATAGTTGGCCAGCACAAGTGGCCTGAGCATTGATGATGATCAGCATGTTTTGATGTCCCACATTATTGTTTTGATTTCTGATTCTTATGTATTTTAATGGATGGACACTAAGCTGGTGCATCCAAGTTATGTTTAAATAATTGCCCAAGGTGGCAAAGGCTGAATAGTTAGCCTGGTCTACAGAAGACCCATTTCCAATCCAGTCACAAGGTTGACTGTTGATTCATATTTTTATTGTTCAAATCCAGCCACAAGATGGACTGTTGATTTATTGTACTGATTTGTTTATTCTCATCAATCATGATGATGAGTGATTATTTATTGAGTATTAGTATTATTTATGCTTACTTTGACTTATGATAATGCTGGGTGATAAATAATTACACATTTAGTTGCTCTTCTGAGTTAGCTTCTGATCTCACAATGTTCCCACAGATCTTGATCATATGCTCCTTAAATATTTTACCTTTATTATAAATTGTAAACTATTGATATTTGTATTTCATTTCATTTTGAACTGGGGTTGATGATGATTTTGCCATCACCCCAGGTTCACTCCATTTTTCCTTCAATTACTTCCACCACCCACCCCCATCCCGTTACACTATATTGTAACGTTTATTTATATATGTTGCAAATATATTGGCATTTGGTAAAAGCTAAAAAAAGTAAATTTAGATTTTTTTTGACTATAACTTTTTTAAAAAAAAATAACGTACAATGAAAGTTAAATTATTCTTTCATATTTTTTTTAAATGTAATTAGAAATAAAAGTAGAATTGGAGAGAACAAAAGATACAAATTACCAATCTAGATAAGAGAAAGTAAAAATATTTCAACTAATTAAATATGGCAGAATTATGCTGAAAAAAATAAAGACTTTGTAACATAAATTTTATAAAGAATATATAAGATTATAAACACAAAACGCCATGATAATAGCATGCGCAGAAGTCCAAAAACTGGACCTCTAGTATAAAAAGGAGGGATTCGGTTGGAGGAACATCTTGGTTGCCTGATATTCTTTTGGTTGGTTTTGGATTAAAGAATCCAGACCACTCTACAATGAAAAAATTCTTCAAATGAGAGTAGACCGGAGCTTTAGCTGACATCGTTACCAATGGACACCAGAGAAGCTTACGTAATTAGCCTATGGAACCAGCACCAAGATCAACTAACAATCAAAGGCCATGAGCTCTATTTATTCCCGAAAAAACTATGCATAGTTATCTACAACCATCATGAATTCACTAAACTTACCAGTAAGCTACATTATTATTCCTGATTGTGACCAAACTAAGTGTTTATAAACCACTCTTCAAAATATATGCTTATAATAGAATCCCGATAGAGACTTTAATTTTTTCTGTTCAAGAGACTTTCATTTATCCAAGAACTTTTTAATTAATTATTTTACTTTATTGTTTTTTTTTATTAATAGATTCATATCTGAAGTAACATGTGTTCTCTCCAATTATTGAATTAGCAGTTTAACGTTAAATATTTTAATTTCTATTAGAATAAAAATATTTCTAATACCAATTTTCATTTGTGCGTTATTAATATTTATTAGTTTTTATTATTAAATTTATTATTAGTTTAGTAAAAGTTACGAACATAACTTACCTTTGCCAATATGTTTGAAGAAGCCCTGGAATAATAATCTCAAAAAAATAATTCTCGTTACGGTATGATGCAATACCGATTAGTTTAAAAACATTTTTCTTTTTAATTTGCGAGATGTTATGTGACGTTTTCAGTGAGTTCATGCAGAACTCTGGTGCCTATCAAATAAATTAAAAGCTGACTTCGTCGATATCATAATTCTCAACAATTAATAGGCCGAGTTGATCAGGAAATATAGCTGTGTTTTTTAGAATAGAAATACAACTTTCTTCTTTTTTGACATAACTTGATCAACTCGTGCGCAGTTTATATTACTGTGTAGAGGCCTATCAAAATGGAAAATGTTATAATATATATATATATATAACTAATTCGGATTTTTTTTGTTGAATTTGGAGCATTATGTATTTGGATAATATTATAAATCAGTTATGATTTTTCATCCAAATAAAAACCCACTACAGTAAAATCCAAACATCACATTAATAAAACATATAACAAAATAATAATGTTTTTTAAATCTTTTTTTTTTGAAACAACACCAGAATTAATCTCAGGATATACCATACCTAATGCCTTGCAATGGTACTCATAAAATATGATTGATAAAAATAACTGTCTTACTATATGACAGTTATCCAACAATTGGCAGAGTTTCCGTAATTATTATGATGCAATATTTTTAAATAAGTTTATTTAAATCAATTTATTAATAATAATGTTACACTTTAAAAGTTAATTAGAATGCTTAAATAGAAGTATTTTTGAAATCTAAACATTATCATTGGGACATAGTAAAGTATTTAATAGTATATTTCAAGTAATACCCATAAGATTAAATAAAAAAATGTTATTATATTTAAATAAAAATATTTACAATAAGGTGCTTCTAATTATTACTTACGATGGCGATAAGATGCCATCTTTAATGAAGAGTCTTTGTGTGGGACACAATCTCTACACCTGAACACATTCTACCTGTACACATGAATACATAGATTTTTTTGGAAAGGAAAATTCATATATTTAGAAAAATTATAAAGAATTACAATTAAATGGATTTGAAAAAAAAATTCAATTTTCAATCATTTTTTTCATTTTCCTTTAATCTTTCACTTACGAAAGTTATTTATTTTATTCTTTAAAACACAACTATCTAAATGCAAACAAAAATGTGTTTTGTGTAAATAAATCTAATATGCAATGTTGAAATAAACATGTTTTTCAAAACATTACAATATAAATTAACACAGGGGTTATTAATTTATTGAATGCAATAAATATGTTTTTCAAGATAAAAATTAAATTACTTTAAGGCGTTATGATGAAAAATATAGGATTCTTATTATTGGTCAAAAGTGTAAATAAGTTTGACAACATAAGTATATTTGAGTCTTGAATTGAAGAAGACAAAAGTCATACTAATTCCAGAATGAGAAAAAATAATATGTTGAGAGAGAAATGGAATTGTTGTTATCAGGAAGAAATCAGGAAAGAGAAAGATCTACAACCAGGCAAAAAAAAAAATATGATGAGGCAATTATAACAGTGTTAACTTTAATAGAAAAAACAGCAACTAATTAAAATACTTTACCTCCATATTCCTGAGATAGAATAGGATTACATTGCTGACTATTATCTATTTAAAAATATTTTAAAACACCTCTAACTCAGTAATTATGATATTTGTTATAAGAAGACAATTTGATATATACAGTTAAAGAAATAGAACCATCCATAATACCGGGTCTATGTAATTTTATCCAGGTATGAATAAGAGAGAATCCTAGGATAAAACTTTACTAACTTATTTTCAAGAAGAAAATCATCCCATATACAAAAAAGACACACTGCAGTAATACCTGTCATATATTTGCCTATAAACATCACATGATGACCGTTTCTTATGCTTACTCATAACCGTTATTAAAACAGACAAAACTCTCCATACAGTAATGCCACTCAGTGCATATCCCTTAGTGCAAACCAGGATAATTAATGGATGCGAGAAGGGGCTTGTGCATAAAATCCCTAGCTAATGCTTACTCATCTAATATCCCCAGACTAGTTTTTGACTTGTGGCCTTCATCAGTGTTGAGTTTTGGATCTGAAAACATTAAGATCTAATGCAACCCTCCAAAAGCCACCTTTTATTTCTACTTAACTACAAAACTATGAGAATAAAATTGAAAACACAATAATATTTTCAATCCAAGCTCATTATCTTATATAGTCATGTAGTTCTGAACTCAGTTCAGTACCCATACATTTTGGTGTCTTTGGTTCTTTAATAATCATAGTTACCACTATCCTATTAGGTAGGATTGGTGTTAAACCCTAAACATCACAGGATCACCTTTTCTTATGGTCACTCATAACTTTTATTAAAATATGCAAAACTCTCCATACAGTAGTGCCAAAGCTCTTCACTGATGAAGGCCACAAGACAGAAAGTATCTTGGGATATGGGATGACTAGGCACTAGATAGGGATTTTATGCACATGTCTTCTGGCATTTATTGATTACTCTGCCTGCACTGAGTGGCAACTAGTGTATGGAGAGTTTTTTCTGTTTTAAAAACTTATGAGCAAGCATAAGAAATGGTGATCATGTTATGTTTAGTGGTTTTTACACCAATCTTGCCTAATAGCATAGTGGTGGGTATGGTGATTAAAGAACCAAAGACCCTAAAATGTATGAGTACTGAACTAAGTTAAGACCTATATGACTACATAAGCTAATGAGCTTGAATTGAAAATATTATTGTGTTTTCAATTTTATTCTCATAGTTTTGTAGTCAAGTAGAGATAAAAGATGGCTACTGGAGGGTTGTATTAGATACTAAGATCTAGGTGTGGTGCTCTCAGATCCAGAGCTCCCCACTGATGAATGCTACATGCCAGAAACTAGTCCTGGGATATTGGATGAGTAGGCACTAGATAGGGATTTTATGCACAAGCTTTCTGGCATCCATTGATTACTCTAGCTTGCACTGAGTGGCATTATTGTATGGAGAGTTTTGCCTGTTTTCATACTTGCCTGTAGTGAGACTCATTTCTTTTGCATAAAGAAAAACTAAATTTGTACATATTTTTATTTAACATATATAAAACAGATAGAACCACAAAACCATGGTGAAAAACATTTATTATATGAGTATGATTTTTTTCTTTTATTTTTGAATATAAATCTTTAGAATTAATATTAGTATGGATTTATGTATAACATAATTATATTTAAATTTGATGATTGCAAATACATAAGCGACCATTTCTTTATTTTATTTAATAATTGTAAATAAATTGATATGGTATTTTATGTTATTTTGCTATTTAAACTCATTCCAAACATATAAAATTAATGTACCATTAAATAGTGAAAAGGCATGCATTGCTTCTGGAGAAGTTATTGAATAATGAAAATGTATACTGAGGAAATGGGGACCAGAGATAATTTATACAGAAGTAATTTGATAAGCTAACTGGGGCATAAGGATAACTTAAATTCGATTTAAAGAATATCATAAAATGTTTTTGGAGTAATTAGGTTGAATTTATCTCCAAGTCTAAATGTCATTTTGTTCATTATAACCACAGGGTTTTGTTATACTTTAATGTGATCTTTTATATTTTGATATTGCTAGCATTGTATATATTATTACCATTACAATAGATCTCAATAAAAATAATGGGCTGATTACAATTCGTTTGGATTAATGAATAAAAAATATTGTTTACAGATGTTGGCACATTTCAAATTTCATGTCTCATCAAAAATTTAATTTAATGGTTTTATGAAAATGGTGAAACAGCAATGGTTTATAATAATACCCTATTGTTAAATATGGACTTACTTGAGAACTCATGACAAGAATTTTGTAGATGGTGATTTGATTATCCAAACATTTGAACTTGTACCTTTAGACAGTTTTCATATTCCATTGCAGATATATCTCAACTTTTCATTTTAAGACTAATTCAGTGCCATACAATCTCAAGTATATCTTACTGCTTCATTTTCAAGATGACTAAGCATCACATTCAATTTTAGATATATCTTATGGGATTCATTTTAAGATTAATTCAGTATTATATTCACTTTCAGATGGATTTCAAGATATCATTGTAAGATTAATATTGTACAACGTAAAACTTATATATTTGGTATGGCTTTTAAAATATAGTGACTTATTAAGAGAATCTGATATCACTAGTCACATAATGCTTAAATAATATTTTATCTTAATATATCCAGATCCCTATTCACCCATTTTTTTTCATCTTCTGTTTACACAAAATATTCTTAATGTTCCTCAACCAGATGGCGTTAATTAATTTTAAAACAAGGTTTATTACACCTTTTATAACTTCAAATACAATTATAATTTCTTAGAAATTAAATTTATCTCTTCTTGAATCAAAATTTAAAAAATAATTAACAATTTTAAAAAAATGATCTGTACATTAGAATTTTGTTTAATCGGTCCTAATATTTTAATCAAATAAATTGATAATTATTGAATTATAACTTTCGTTTTTATAAATGAAAATTTATAATAAAACTTAAAATAATTTGTTTTTAAATGGTTGGTAATATGAATAAAATATTATTTTGAAAATAAATAATGCAAATATTTCACTGTTTGCATTACTTACGCATACATATATTTTTGGGGGTACCTATGCTTATGTAAAATAGTATTTTACTTATTTATTACTTCTGAGACTATTAATCTACTTTGCCTAACTATTATAAATTTATTAATCTATCTCAAATCCAAGCAAATACCTATTCCCACTATTTGTTTTTATTTTTTTCTACATACAACTTACATATAAACTCCTATTACATGACCTACGGACATACACTTTTATAAAACTATTATTTCAATATATGTATATTTTATCGATCGACACCTATCCTGCGGTTTCTTACCATACGCACTGGACCAAACATCAAGCTACTGTTACCTGTCAGAGTACGGCATCGTTGTAAATTCTCCAATAAGTTAATCCATTCAATTTTTAAAAGAGAGAGATCAAACCAAGCCGGTTATATTTCCTGATCTCTCCCTTGCTAAAACTATATTGTCATGTTTATGGATATCAGTGCGTTGTCGTCGCGTAACTTTTAAAGGCCGAATTTGAACCTGGCATTTACACGCCACTTCTGGAAAAAGAAAAACTCCTCCCGAAAGAGTATACAACTACCAATGAATCATGATGACAAACTTTTAATCATCCGATAAAATAGTGTTCCATGGGCTCTTAAATCTCGTAACTGGTTGATTATGCTACGATCGGAAAATGCAAATAGTATTGTTGGAGAGAAAGAGAGAGAAATAAATGAAAAGAGTAACCAAATAATTTAACACAAAAACAAATATTTATATTCCCCAAATAAACCACCACCATTCATATACATGAATAACATACATTTTATTAAAACAACCTTACGATAAGAGAAGAAAAACTAACAATAATGTTGATTCACTTTACATATGGAACTCCCCTCCCTATTTTCATATAAATATCCCTGAATGAAGTAGTCTGAGTTTCTATTCACACATACACAGATTACGCATTATTTTTATTTCATATCATATCAAAATCTACGGATGTATATGTATGTCTATCTACACATCTTTCCCACTGCTTAACTAAACATTTTATTCCTGTACGCTTGTATACAAATCAAACTCCTGCGGAGACAAAAACAAAATCCAATATTTTAAAGCAATTTGAATTGCTTTTATTATGTGCATATATGCGTTACTGACAATAATAAACATAAAAAGAAATCACACCAACACTTAGGTATGCACATGTAAGCATTTTACAAGTAATTTGGGAGGATGCTTTAACATAAAATAATTCAACGCTTCATGGACAAACAACTCTTCATACATGTAATACATAAAAACATAGGTATTAATAAGATTCATATTTACTGAAGCACATAGATAATAATCAAATAAAATAATAAATGAATAGAAAAATAACATCCAAAATTTTTCAGATGTCTTCATTCGGATTGCAGAGTTCTAAGTGTGCTACACAACTTAGCAACAGGGCAGCGAGGACTTCTCTTCATTTCAGCAGGAGACAGGCATTTAGACGAGCATTATCATTAGCTGTTATTAATGGCTACATGGCAGCGGCATAGAAGGAGTCAGGCTGGTGCACTGAAGTGGGGAGTTTACTCCATATCTATCATAATGACTACTTTAGACATTTTCATCATTCTTAAGGTTTCTACTAATATTTTCTTTAATACAGCATCAGCAGACTGTTATTTTTTGGTATAACTAGGGTGCGACCTTTTTTAAGCCAGGCTCGGCTGGCTTTTTATTAATTTCTTTAATATTGGAAAATCAAAATCTCTTTCTTAGATATGGTTTTAATAAAATGATCACAGCATCTTATATCTAGCAAATATCTTCAGTCAGATGGTTTTCATAGGTCACGTGGTTGAATTCTTCAGTCGCAAAAACCAACGTGACACACTAAAAGAATGAAACACAGGAACCACAATATTTCAGTGTCAAATACAAAAGAAAAGCTTCTTCACTTTTTTCGTTTATATTAGGATGTAACTTCTATCTATTTTTCTCCTCTCAGCACCTGGATGAACAGCGTATACAGCATACCCATCACAATACTAATTGGAATACCCCCCTGTAACTATTGTATCAGCCAACTCTAAATTCGTGGCTGACTGAATGGAACAAATAATATAGCTTTATTACACCTGAGTATTTCTTATCACTTATTTTAATCTTTAACTTCCATCATTATTTTTTATCTTGGTTTTCACTCAGACCTCCTTAGTTGATTGAAGGAGTTCCATTTACATGACCTTTGACACAAAAGGAAAGTTTTTCTCACTTTTCCTTTACAAAAGCTTAAAAACTAAAAAACACAAATCCAAAAATAAAATCAGATTTTTCTGCCGTATTTCTTGTTTTTAAAAATAAAACACAAAACAGGATAACCATTTCTAATACATTACTAAAATTTAACATTTGGTCAAACAATAACAAACTGGCTTTGCTCTAATTTATTATCACAGAGAAAATCTGACATCACAAAAATAGATGTGTTGGAACATTTAGAATTATTTTTAACTATCCCGTATGCTCCAACACATAAACAACTTAATTAGTCATACACATTAAAAAATTTACGATGGTTAAAATGAAAAAATATAAAAACACTACTTGTATATATATAAAATTATACCTCACACATAAAATTACAAATCATATGTTTTAATGTTTAATTTATTATTGTGAGTGAGTAAAATATATGCTCACACTTTCATCATCATTTCAGAGTACATTTATATAATTCGTACTTCATTGATTATTATAATTGTCATATCTGACTCTGCCTTCAGAAGTGGACCATTCCAGATTCCTTGCCTGATTGACTAGCACCCAGTTATATCCAACGGGATTAAAAACCTTCACTGGGATTCGCGCACTGAATCTGCTTGTTTCCAATAACGTAGGGGATCTGCCTTTAAATAGCCAGCCTTTTGGAGGCAAGGCAGAGAGTGATTACTTCTGTTAACCTGAATGACAGAATGTGCTCTCCATTAAACATTCTGCCATCAGCAAAGGTATTTATCTAGTCATTATTGAGACGTCCACGCAGTGAGGCAAGTCCACCTATGGACTGGAAACTGCTACATCTGAACTAGAGCCGACTCAAGGCAAGCTGTTTTGTACAGCTGGAAGAGTCATACACCCTAACCATGAGGCAATCCATCAGGTGTAGCTGGAAGCAGTAGGCAGATCTCAGAGTTTACGTTAAACTCCAATACTCAGCATTTGTAAATATTCTCTTGTATATATATTGTATTGTATATAGTTGTACATATAATAAATATATTAATTGTAATATTTGTCTTAATATTATTTTATATTATTTCTTGTTAGTTGGGTCTGTAATTCAGACCAAACACAACAGATTCGGCACAGTCGACAGGATAACTCTGCTAACCTAAACAGTAGCAAGTATTTCCATTGATAGCACTACACTATTTAATCTACACAGCTAGGCAAGTCCCACAGAGACTGGATGCTGCTAATATCACACTTGGCTCAAGGCAAGCTGTCTTGTTCAGCTGGGAGAGCCATACACCCTAACCGTGAGACAATCCATCAGGTGTAGCTGGAAGCGGTAGGCAAAACTCAGAGTTTACATTAAACTCCAATACTCAGCATATTGTATTGTATATAGTTGTCCATATAATAAATATATTAATTCTAATACTTGTCTTAATATTATTTTATATTATTTCCTGTTGGTTGAGTCTGTAATCCAGACCAAACACAACAATAATGGTGATAAATATAACTTAAATTAATACAAAATTAGCATAGAATACAAATCTATATACATGTGATTAGCTATAACTTTAACTACAGCTACCTTGTACATGGTCACTCCAAGAGTGCCTGTCACAATACACAGAGTTTAAATATGAAATTTTAATAATATTTATTATACCGAATATACTTTCACACTTTTATATTATATTTATATTCACATTAATATATCATAATCATCATTATCAACAATTATCAATCCACTGCAGGATGAAGGTCTCTCCAAGTTTAATCCATCTTCTCCGATCTTTAGCTTCTCTTCTTCACATCACCCCTGCACACTTTCTTATTTCATCCATCCATCTTACATGTGGTCTCCTTCTGTGTCTTTTACATTCTCTTGGAATCCAGTTTAAAATTTCAATTGTCCATCTATTATCACCTCTTCTAGCAATATGTCCAGCCCAACTCCACTTCAATCTTTTAATTTTTTCAATGAGGTCAGTAACACCTGTTTGTTCTCTTACCCATACATTGCATTTTCGATCTCTTCTTGTTACTCCCAACATACATCTCTCCATACTTCTTTGAGTGGTCTGAAGTCTCTGTATTGCTCTTCTATTAAGTGTCCAAGTCTCAGATCCATAAGTAAGAACTGGTAAAACACATTTGTTAAAAACCTTTCTTTTCATACACATAGGCATATTTCCTTTTAGTATCAAGTTATTTCTACCAAAAGCACTCCAACCAAGTTTAATTCTATGATTAATTTCCTCCATTATGTTTCCATCTGTATTAATAATCTGACCAAGATATTTGTAACTCTTAACTTCTTCTAATTCATCATAATCAATCTTTATTTCCATATTTTGAGCAAATCGATTAAACATTACTTTAGTCTTTTTAACATTTATCTTTAGTCCTACTTTCCTACTTTCATCTGATAACTCCTGCAACATTTCCTGCAGCTCTGAAGCATTATTTGCAAAAACAACTACACCATCTGCAAAATCTAAATGACTTAAATAATCTCCATTTCCTTTAGTTTCCCATTTTAATTCACAAAATATATATATATATATATATATATATATATATATATATATATATATATATATATATATATATATATATATATATATATATATATATATATATACATTGTACCATTACAATTTAGTCATTAGCTAAATTTATAGTAATGTGCATGTAAGAAAATGTAAAACCAAAAATCATCATCACATTTTTATATAACAATAAAGGAAGCTGTAGGGCACCTAAGTTTAAACCCTACAAGATCCAGTTCTACAAGGTTTAGACAAAAAGAGAGTGGGTCAATAATTATATTCTCTATTTTTTTGTGTGTTGATAGAAAGGTAATACACAAATTCAAACTATTCAAGATTTACATTTTGTTAAAACTGTAGAATTATAACATATATAATAGGCAGTGTATGTGTAAGCTATTTCATGTATCATTCTAATCTTTCATCTAATAACTTTCTTTAAAGCTTACCTACATTTACTAAATTCTAATGTTTTGTTCTATTTCTATTTTATTATTCTTCTATATGAGTATAATTTGGGATTTAAGAGTTATAGTTTGGGATTTACAAAAAATTTAATTTAGATATTAAAATCATAATTTTAATGAGCATTTAGATTATTTTATAGACCTATTGTATAAATAATTTGAATAAGTGTGTGTGTACATTGCATACATAAATTACATTTTTATTTATTAAATATTGAAAAAGAAAAAGAAGAAATTTGTTAAATTATATATATTTGGTTGTAATAGATTTTGTTTTTCTGTTAAAACTTAGAGACTATGTGAGAAGTCTAATTTTAAAAATGTCTCATTTTAAGATCCAAAGAAAGAAAGCTCAAAATTTAGATGTTACATACATATGAAGAAAAGGGATTAAGTCTATTTTTTTTTTCCTTCAAAACAAGTTCGTCTGAAGACCAGGTGTGATTTTGTTAATGTTCCTAAAAAAGATCGCACTTTCCAGCTAAAAAACGAATTGGTCAAAAATAGCAAGTCACACTATCACTCTAATTGGGTGAGTTGACTCAAAAATCAAGTATAAATATCAGTCTGAAAAAAATCAGGGGTCATATATTATTATTGTTTTATTATTGTTAGGTAGACTTTTAAAAATATTAAAGTAAAAAGACCAGCGTTTAAACTTTACCAAAATTCCCAATTTCAAATCATTTTTTTATATATTGAATTTTGGAGGTTAAAGATATAAGAATGGTGGGGTAAAAACAATTTTATACATGTCTCATCTTTTACCTGACCATCGCAAAGCTGCAGATAATATAGGAAAGAAAAGATGTCTTGTCTCAAAGTAATATTCTACACCTTCTTACTGACTGAGAGAGATAAAATGTTTTAAATAGAAGAAAGAAAACATTCACCTGCATTCGAAGGAGATCAGAAAGATGAATTAATCTACTGATAAATATTAATCATTGAGTCCAATTAATTGTTCCAGTAACTGAGTTTAAACCCCAAGAAAGTTTATAAATGTGAAGACAACTGCTATATTTTATTCACGATGAGAATCATGCTGAACAGGAAAAATTTTAAATCAATATAAGAATTTCTAAATAGTCCACTAAAGCAAATAACCTCAATAGAATCATCATCATCAAATAATTATATATAAGTTAATATAATGATTTCCAAATTGCCCACTAAAGCAAATAACCTAAATGGAATCATCATCATCAAATAATTACACACCTCAAGAAAGAGATTGTTCCAAAAAACATGGAAATTGTTGCTGCCAAAGATAGACATTAAACAAGAGAAATTTGACTCATTGGAAGTCGCTACAAAGAACTGGTAGTATAAATTTTTTTATATGTTTTCTTGATGATATCAGAATCTTAATAAAAAATTTAGTAATAAAGTGGTATATTTTATTTAAAGAACTTTTAAAGACAATTCAGATCGATTAAAACCAAGAATTTCTTAATAATAATAACTTTGAGCTTCATAAATGATTTTGAATGTATAAAAATTATTTGTTTATTAATTTACAGTTATGAAATATTATTAATGTGTATAATAATTTTTTTGTTGTATTATTATTATTTTGGTTTTAAATAATATTTTGGTTTTTACGGGGTAAACACACACCTACATAATAATATTCTTACATGTGTATAATTGCGAGTGAATGTGAAATAATAAGTAGTATTAAAATATTAGATTATTTTGTTTTAAGAAAGTATAGGTTTCTGCTTAGAAGAGAGGGGGAGAAAGTGATTTAAAACTTGTTTCTAAAACTTGCTCTTTCCAATTTTACTAACATTTATTTTTGTCATTCTACTTACATGTTAGATTTATAAGGGTATGTGTGCGAAAGAGAAAAAAAAAAGAAGAGTGTTTATTTTTTTTTTTGAGACATTTTCTCTTGGGGTGAAAATCATGGTCAATGTGACATCCAATTTGAAATACATTGACGGGAAAGGGGGAAGAACTTGAAATTAATCTGAGGATTGCTATATAATCAATTATTATTGTTATTATCATTCATATCAATTTTCATGTTTATCTATGGATTTTTATGTATATGTTAGAAATGCAGTAATAAATATTAGTTTATTATTATTAAACGAGGCATATATGTTTCATTAAGAGTAGTCTTTATTACATGTGATCATTCATCATCAAGGTGAATATTAGTTATTTAAGTTCCAATTAGATATACTAAAATTAAACAATAATTATGAATTTCTTTATAAAAATTAGGTTTGTTATTAAGCTTAGTCCTAAAGCTATAGTTGAAACCATTGTCATTATCGTTATCATTGTCATCATCATCATCAATGTTTTAATTAATGAGCTGTTTAACTGTTTAAAGGCCATAAATAAATATTGATTTCTTATTATTACATAACCACCATACCTCACCTATTTCATGCAAGGATGAGTGAATTGCCATCCTAAAGTAATCATATATGTCTAATAAATTTTATAAATTCCACGTTGGTTTAAAGATGTTTTATGTTTACATAAATATTAGTGCATATAGTGATATGGCTCTCAAAGCAAATCTCCCATTTTTTATATAAGAAATAAAGTACCAAAAGGGGATTCAAATCCGGTACATGTGAAAGTTTATTAGATATAACTGTGTCGAGATTGGATAATCTAGTGGCGCCCTGCTAGACCATATTCACTTGGTATTTGTTTAAATATGCACTTAACATCAAGCCAAGAAATGAAAGCGGATAAAATATACTGTCCAGATACCTGAGAAGATATTTTATTGACTTACTAGTGTACTCACCTCATTTGATTTCCATATACCTGAGTTATAATAGTTGTTATTAATAATTTGTTTATAATTATTGATATTGTGATATCTTGAGAAATCTAATTATAGAAATGTGTTTCATTTAATCCAATGACCCTTAATATGATTTATAACTCAGTACAATGCTTTTGTATTAGTAGACTACTCAGGTATGATAATATTTAATATATTTGATCAGCCTAAATTTTTGTTACAATGAACAAACAAATATCTATTGATCCTGTTTAATATAGGTTACATAACAAATAACTATTTTCTCTCTCTTTAATTATGTTACAATATATATATATATATATATATATATATATATATATATATATACACATACATTACCCCAAATTCATAACTAAACCAGACTAGCTAAAGAAACGATTGGTGTGTGTTTTAAAGCTTATTTCCTTGGCTAGTCTATTTTAATTGTGAATTTGGAGGAATTTTGTTTATTTTATTGACTAGTTTAGCTTTAGGCTAAATAATTTATGTCATTTAAATATTTTTAATGAAAATTATCTCAACAAATTTAAAATTTACACATATAATTATATGTGCATGTGCACAGGAATGCGTATATGTTAGGAGTGAAAGAAAAAATAGGTATAAGAATGCTATATAAACAATATTTTTTTTAACATTAATTACAATTGATTATAACAAAATAAGCCTTATATCAAATACTAATTTGAAGTTCGTCATGTTGTAATCTTAATATTTATCATTATTGTTAATATTATTAGCAGTTTGTTATTATTCATAATTATTACAGTTCTAGATTTATTATGCTGGAAAATATTACTATCCTAACTTTAAACAAATCAATTTATCTTGAAAAAAAACTTTGTTTGTATGACTATTTTGATCTTACCATTTCTTTTACAACGCTATTTTTAGTAGTAATTGGGAATTTAAGTATTTTGATTTCCTTAATGGTTTTTCCTAAGTTGAGAACTATACCGCATATTTTTATAGGTAATTTAGCCTTAAGTGATTTTATAGTAGGAGCAGTTGGGTCATCTTGCTTTTTCTCCCATGTCATATTAAAAATATCTAACGTGGATCAAGGTTGTGATATTATTTTTGGCATGTGGCTTACAAGTGGTATGATAATGTTCTTTACATTCTGTCAAATTGCTTTGAATCGATTCGTTATTTTTTGTCATCCATATGAAACTTATAAGCGCTTTTATAGTAAAAAAGGGACGTTTACGATCATTTTTGCACTGTGGATTCTATCATTAACTATTTCTAATTTTATGTTATTTTCTAACTTTTTTCATTTCGAATTCAATCTTGTTTTAAGAGAATGTTTTATAGTTTTAAACAGAAACGGCAGGATGTTCTTTATTTTATTACTAATCTGTATGTACATTATCAATGTTCCTAGTATGTGCTTTTGTTACTATAAAATTTATAAAGTAATAAGAAATTCTCAATTTAGTTTGAAAAATATGACCGCTTCTACAACAGTTAATAAAAGATTTATAGAAAACATTCGACTAACAAAAATTATGTTTTTTATTTTTATGTGTTTTGTAATATGTTATATGCCAATTTTGTTTGTATTAGTTTTTAATACTATATACCATTTACCTTTTACAATTATAAGGTCATCAATGCTAACAGCAAATGGCCATTCAATGATTAATCCACTTATTTGTTTTTTTACTAATAAAATGTTTCGTACTGCCTATTATAACATTATTACTTGTCATTTTACAAATCTAAATTAAACAAAAAAAGTCTCTATTGAAAGTTTGTTTGTTTGTTTATTCAAATAATATTACTACACAACACTAAAGTTAAAGTTAAATCATATTATATGCAGTTATAAAACAATAAAAATTAACCATAAGGACAAGGACTCAAAATTTTACACCTCTTCTCCTACTATAAAATGCTATTTTTTATTTTTTATATATTAATAATATATTACTTAATTACTTATACAAAATAAGTTACTAAATTCATCTATTTTGATTTTATTTTCTGCCTGTGCAAAATTCCTAATTAGATCTCTAGCATATTATTGAATCAACATAACTTATGTAATAATATATTTTCTAGAAAGCAATAAAATGTTTCACAAACAAAATGATTTTTTAAAAAAGCATCTATTCCTTCTACTGTTGTAATTATTATAATTTAATAATCTTGTTATGTTTATAATGAAGTACGGCAGAGAGTCATGTTATGATAATTTAAGAGTAATATACAATCCTAGAAATTAATATTATAGTAGTGATAGATATGTTCACTGAAATCTCTAATTTTTTTAATAAAATGATTTAGAGGATGATTCAGTTATATTGTTATTACAATTAAATTAGTGTATATATATCATCTATTAATAATTTGTATATTATTTATTACAAATTTTTAGCTTACATTCTAAAAGTTAATATTTGAACTCTGGATAAATACTTTGCATATAATAGAGATATATATGAGAGATAGTGACCTGGGCCAACTGATGAGTGCTGGTTCAGCACGAAATGCATCTTGGGGGTCATTTGTCTTTTATTATATCTTATTTATATGAATTTGAAAAGAATGGGGAAGTGTGGAAGTGTTTATTATATCTATAAAGATACTACATACAGGTCAGAGAAAGGTGAATAACTCCGTGTGTATAAATTTTAAAAATCAGATATATTAATCTTTAACTGGGGTTAAAGTTTATATCTGTGCTAGAGATAATTTCTAGTTTCGAAAATGATTAGTAATAGTTATTAGTGTATTTATCTAAAATGGATAACGTCAAAGGGAGTTTCACAATGGTAAATAAAAATGTAGCAAAAAATAAATTACTAAACTGAATTAATACTAATGATGACAATTGTTCATTTTCTATAGGATATTAGTTGTCTAATTATAGAATTTAGTATTTCTTATTTGAATTCTATTTTTAATATGGAAATGAATTCAAGTTGAAATATTATAAAAGAATGAGATTAAGTTTTAAAATTTTAAATTATATTCCCTATGATTTAAATTTTACAATACAGTATTTTCACTTTTTTTGCCCATGAATGTTTAAAAAAGCATTTGTATTTAGAAAGTAACATTTTTTGCTTTATCATAAATAAGGCTTTATATGACATATTTTCTAAAATATTTTTTTCTTCAAATTAAATCTAATAGTAAACATTGAAGCGGTCACTGAGAGTCAGATTGCGCTTCACAACCTCTCAAATCTCCCACCAACAAACCAAATTCAAACCCCATCCTTATGCTAATATACACACTTATCTATCTCAATTTTTTCACTCTTCTTTACAAATAACTGTGATGAAGATATTTATTAATATCTTAACTAAATAAATAAATAAATAATGTTTTATATTGTACCAGTCAGAATTGTACGTTCGTCTAACAAAATATGTGAGATACATATGTCAGGAATAGTCATGAACCCTGCCCTATTTGCCTATTTCCCAAATCTATCACATTATGAACAACACTTCTGACGATAACAAATTTAATTTCTAAATGTTCCCGTCCCAGAGCGTCAGCAGAGAAACAAGAGATCTATAGGATTTACTAAAGGATGATGCAATATAATAACAGATGTGCATGCATGAATGAATGAAATATCCAAAGAATAGACTATTAAATGATTTATTTATTGACAATAATATTAATAAAATGGTTAAATTTGTATATAAACAAAATGGATGATATAAAGGATTAAATACGTCATGAATCTGTTTAAACATAATAAATGCTCTCTGGGTTCCACATAATTAATATTTATTTGCGCATTTCATACTGACCTAAGCAACATAACTTAAGGATTAATGGATATGCATATACCAAGTACAAGTATTAATGAAATCAGTAACTAATCAAAACGATGCAGCTTAATATGCTAATAAAAGATATCAAGTTTAAGAGGCTTATATTCTGAACACTATGATATTTTAAATAACGATAATCTAACGAATTTCAATATTTATAAGTAGCTTTTATCGTAATTATATTAACTGCAGATTAATTATGTTTTAAATTTTAAAATGTATTCCACATTTACGATTTGCATTTGATTTGAAAAGAGCACATTTATCTTCACATTCGGTCACATGGTTTGACTTTTATAGGATTTATTAGAAGTTATCTCTCAACGTATTTAAGGACTGTTTAATGATAAGGTGGGCAGCTTAAGTATGCTTTAACACGTGACACTTCTAACCAAATTAATATTATAAAACGAAAGCTTGGGATCATAGCATTATGTCTTACTGACTAATAGAAGGTACGATAAAATATAAATTACTGAGCGCTGACTGAATGACAACATCAGGAAGAATGAGAAGCTTAATCAAGTTTATAACGAAAATATATGAGCTCATCTGCGTTTGCAACAGATGGCATCCGAGGATATGGTTGGCAGGGTATTATGGTTTTGTGGATTCCAAATGTTAACCCATATAGAGCCTAGCTACAACCAAGCACAACCTTTGGAGTTGGGGCCTCCACACTCCTCTGAGAAATGTGCCTTAAAATAATCTGGTAACAAAGGAAAGTTTGACAAAGCAACATGTAGATTTATGTACATTATCATTGATAAGCAATGCCAAGGATTTCAGGTCTGTAGTGACACTGATTTATTAAGGTCTTAGAAGGTAATCAAATCTGGCATAATGACATGATATGATTTAAGTCATTCTTAATGGCACAATTTGCCTAAAATGCTAGTTAGAAAATCAATTATAAAAAGGAGAGTATATGACTCCCTTCATTAAACAAATATCAATATGTTTGAGAAAAAAGAGATTTAATTTAATTTATTGTTAGATGGCAGGCTAATCAAATAATATATTACTAGCTAAAGGTAAGGTCACGAACTTAAAATTAACTCAATATTAAATTTTCTAAATCAATAGCGTTAAAATAATAGTAAATGATATCTTTTAAATGATAACGGATAGTATATCATGAAATACAAAACAATTCAGGAATATTATTCAACTGGGCGAACTTTAGAATTTAGTAAGAAAGCTTACGTTTACTGATTTGAGATTCCAAAATGGTGGAATAATAAGTTAAGGCAAGATCGGTTCGCCAGGTTGAATTATTAGCATATTAAAGTATATATGATTACATAAAATCAAATAAAACTTGCCGCATTTAAAAATAATAGGACAGCAAGAGTGAAACCCAGCAAGCGAGTTTAGAAAAAAAAAATTATAGATTCATGCTAAAAGAAAATCATTATGATATGAAAATTAAGAATCAGCTTTATATTGCCGATTGTGAAATAAGCAGATTTACATTTTAAACAAATAAAAATTACATAACTGGGAGTTTTATAAAGTTACAATCTAAATGAAAATAAATTTACATAGACAGAGGTTAGAATTTTACATTTTAAAGATATTACAAGCATTTAGATGGAGGATTTAAAGTTCATATTTGCGGCAGAGAGTTACCTTTAATGGTTTGACGACTTGGCGACTGTGTATGCATACGTGGAAAGCATTTGAGGAAATACAGTCAATAGGGCATATTTTTGGAAAAATAGTGGCTGGCATCCTTTCACAGTTTATTTAAGAGTTCATTTAAGCAGTATTCACATGGCGATGGCATAAAAGTACAGCTATATGGAGCTGATCTTGGAAAGATCAGGGAAGCAAATTTCTTTTCTACTCACTGTTCATAATGTTAAAATTTTGAGCGATGTAGATTCGTCCTACAACACCTTCTGAAAAATCAAATGCAGAACCTCTAATGCTTGAAATGTGGCTGTATTTATACCCCACTGAATTGCCTCTGGTGATACCCGGATGTGCATTAATGGTCAACCTGTCAAATATTTTTAAAAATACAAATGAGATATAACTTCGAGAGAGTATCGTTTCAGTCTATTTTGAGTTGGAAATAGACCCGCAGGATAAATGTTAAATAACGTAAATCTTTTAAAATAAATCTATACCAACAAAAGCCTTTTTTAAATTCAAATAAGGCACATCTTTAGTTTGCAAATTTTTAGTTACTCTCTGGAACTTCCTCTCAAGTTAAATAGTACACGAATAAATAAATATATATATATATTGTACCCTTACTTCTATATACAATATATATAACCTGAACATATTTAATAACATTATTATACCTCTTTATCTGTCACATGCATGATTATTTACCGTGATATAAATTTATATTTTTTATAATTAAATTAATATTGCTTAATGAGGATAATGCTTAACTAACAAGATTGAAAAATAATCACGTGCATATGTATACCTGCATTCCCTAGTGATTTAATACTACACAACCGAGTTTGAACCCCTGTTTGAAGGTTCTTAACATCACTAGACAGTGAAGTAAAATATGTGCAACAGATTTGACTGCTTTAATATAATTTAAAGTCATATATGTGCTTAAAAGATATGTATTGAAATGGTATTATTTCTTTAACAACCTGTTACACCTACTATGTACCATAGTAGTCTACTTTTCCTAGTTCAAACCCCTCCCAGTCCATGTATATAAGCTTATAATAATTTATTTTGATATGTAATAGCATACATTTATATGTATGTGTGTGTATTTGTATATGTGTGCATATCTAGTATATTAATGTGTATATGGTATAATTATGTATACGCAGTCATAATTTTAAAATGAATAAATTATAGTAAGTTGTAAACATCGTTGTATGTGTAGGAGCACACCTACGTGTATATATGTGAAGGGAACTGTAATGTGATAGATTTAGTAAACATTACAACTTTTCTAAATTATTTATAAATTATATCTTTTAAGTTATTAAATTTATAAATTTGTTTCTATTTGCATATAAATCTTAAATTCAGGGGTAACTGCCTTATACATATAGCAGAATGATGGCAACTTAAATCTTTTCTAAAAAAAAAAAAAAAGAATCAAGGTCATTGGTTTCTCAGGAATACAACTCATTAAATTGTAAACTGAGAACGAGCATTTTTAAAGATTTAAAAATAAAGTTAAAAAAGATAAAGACAAAATCATTAACCAGGCGCAGCTTGTCAATGACTAAGCTGAATCTTTTGTCTTTATTTAAAATTTATGCTGGTTATTAAAACTTAAAAATTAAAAGTAAAAGTTGTAAACAACTTTTAATGGCTTGTGAGGTGGGGTGAGAAAGGTTATGATGTTTGTCTGTGGATGGGTTGAAAGACATAAGCAGCACCCTTGTCTTTCTTCCATCTCAAGTGATATCCTGGATAAAAGGCTATGATTAGTCCAAATTTGAAATATTTTAATCAGATAATTAGCTATTAAAATAAGTATCCTTTTATATAATTTTGGATAAGTATTGTTATTTTATAGTAGGAAGCAATCGCTACAAGAAAAGTGGTTGCCTCCTATAGTCGTCCAGGATAGCATTCACTCATTCATTTATCTAGTGATTAATTTAATAGGCAACATTATATAATAGTAAAATTCACAAGAGTTACAGTAAAACCCCTGAGATTATTTACTCTTGTTATTCCATAGTGATTTATCCAATTGTTCTCTGTGTCATAATATTAAATATTAGTAGTATATGATAGGTATTTCATATTTATTCCTTGTACTATAAGAAAAGTACATCTTATGGTAGTTCACACGTACCAAATGTTTCAAATTATGCTATTTAGAATTGATAAGAATATTACTCTATTTTGAAATAGTAGATAGGAAGCTTTATTAGAGAATACTTCTTTAAACACAAATTTGTTTTACTCAGAGAATATAATTTGAAGGGAGGTTAAATCTGACAAATATTTAATAAGAATAGAAATTTTTCCCTTTATTATTTATTCTAAATTATTTATTATGCCATGATTATGGGAAGTATTGTTTAATTTTTTTCTCCATCTTATTATAAGTTTCTGTAGCATCCTTATTAAAATTTATTGTAATACCACTGAGTTTAGCTGTAGAGTAGAGTCTCTAGAATAGTGATTACAATCTCGAGAATAGTGTCTTTACCATTTCAATTATCTTCATTTTACAATATTAGGTTACAATATATATATATATGAGAATTAAAGTTAGTAATAGTACAAATATATTTTATATTTAATAAAGTATATATTAATTAATTATATAAAAGATTGTGAATGCTAAATAGAAATTTTATGTTATGTAAATATTTTTATAAATGATTAAACACTGAATACTAATTAATTAAATGGTATTTAATATAAAATATATGCATTCCGCAATGACAACATTTAATATAAATGATATGCATTTTATGAAACATAAAATATATTTCAACTATTAACTTTTTTCAAAAGTGTTTTGAATACATAATAACACTAATTCTAAACAAGATATTACTAACATTTCCCCCTAAAACTATTTTTTATCATTTCAAATTACTTAGATGCATTATACAAGGGATTTAAGAGCAGATTTTAAAATTTAAGGAATATTCAGAATTGTCTGTTACCTGTGTAATACACTACTACTTAGAAACAAGAATTTGTAAACAACAAATTACTTTGAGATATGATTGAGGAATCTATTCGAAAAATTAATGACCTCAAAAATGATATGAATATGGAAATTAAATTTTGGGAATTAGTGTTTCAAAAAATACATGACTTCAAAAAGTTATATTCCAATACTGTTCACCTTGTTCATATGAACCTATTTGTGTGAAGCATCCTAGTCTAAAATAAAATATGCAAAAATGTCTTATAAGTAGCACGAAACAATTATAAATAATCAAAAGCTTGTCTAACTCCAAAAATCACACTAATTTTAAATTGACACTTGAACTCATATACGTTTCATTTGCCATTATTATATTATGAGGTGTAGTATATTATATCATCACCCGCAAGGTATAATGAATTATGGTATCATCCACATAACATAGAATCATATGTATGTGGCTTAAGAAAAAAATTCATCTTATTGTTCTAAAGACAGAAACCTAGAATGCTGAAAAACTGAAATGGTATTCCTGACATACCATGTGATGGTAAAACGATGGATAAAAGTCACAACCAGTTGCCTCATTTGAAAGTGAGAAAAAAGCACCAATTGATGACTAGAATAGAACGTATATTTCTAATGTAGCAGTCTGTGTATGTAACTATAAATATTTTTACAAATATATTGGATAGAAATTAAAAAGTACAAAGAAATTAAATCAATGTACTCACGTGACAAAGGCAAATAACTACATAAGTGAACCCTGTATGGTGATGCATAATATCTTTAATCATCAATTAACATTGCTTTTAGAGAAAAATCTGTTGGTTTTAAGCATAATAACTGAGTTGGTTAGAGTGTTCACTTAAAATTCAATAATCATAAATGTAAGAATCCAATTTTGATTTATATGTTGGTAGTGTTTTCTTCAAATGTTATTTGATATTATACAAATAACCGATAGGCTATTCATTTCTGCTTTAACATATACAAAACATTAAAGTACATGGGTTCAAATCCTTAAATTTCCATTTGATTAAAAATAAATGGATATTCGATTTAAAGAGAAAAAAGAGAGTTAAGAAAAATTTCAAATTGTATTTTTTAATTGAATTTAATTGAGTAAAGTGGTGGATTTACATAAGTGTAAAGCTCTGATTGTGGCTCTGTATTAATATAATACAAGTAATATTATTCAGCTTTATTAAACTTTGAAAAGAAAATTTAAAAAAGCGCAAAATTATAATATTTCTTCTTTTCAAAAAAATTGTGTGTAAGAATTTTTTTTCTTTAATCAACTTACATCTTTTGTTAGCAGATAACATCTGCAAGAAGATTAATCTGTAATTTTTGTGTAAACTAAAAATCAAATTAATTAAAAATAAAAAAAGATAACAAGTAAAAATAAATCTAAAATAAAATTTTGCTTAGTTTTCTACGAGGGTTTTACATAATGAAAGGATTTTGGAACTATAAAAATGGCACAAGTACTTATATTTTGTAAATATTATTTTACGTTTTAGAACTCGCATCAACACACACATAGGAACTTTTATTAAAGTAATGCCAAGCAAGATGTAGAAGGTATGTTAATAATATTATTTATTTATGTCCACTTATTTAGTAACGAACCCAAATAAATATGTATTTTTTGATAATGTTAGAACTATCATAATACAACTTATTTAATTAATTGAGTACAAAATCTATAGACATGTATTGAAATAAGTGCTACTTTTGTACTTTATGTTTGTGTTTTCATAATTTGAGTGTGTTTTATGGAAACATATTATAATTCAATTGGTAGACAATATATTTTAAGCTATAATTGTATCCATGAATATTATTAATAATATTATTGTGATTGTTGTAAAAAGTATAAAAAGTTCTAAGTCAGAGTGAAGGCTTATGTACTTTTAGATTTTATTATTTTTATTTGAAATGAAGAAGTATTCAATTTATTCAAGATGTAATTGTAAATAGTGTACATAGTTTACTTTGTTAAAAGGTTTATAGTAAAATTGTGTTAAACTTGTTTTATAAAATTTTGTTGTAGCATTGATTCTTTACATTACAAACACATGATCTCGGACCTATAAACCAAACATAATATTTGCACAGTATGAATATGATTATTTACTTTGGAAATTATAGTGTTTCTTAATATAATTTATTGAGAAATTTTATTTTGCATCATTATTATCATTATGGTCATAAATTAATTATATAATTTATTACACAGAATTATAATAGTATTCATTGCCACATATTATCAGATTATACCACATATTTTATTTAAGATGCCACATGAAAGCTAAAAGATTATACTATATTATTTGTTATTATTATGGATAATTACTATAAAAAGGAAAATAGATAAGATTGATAATTATACACTGAAGATTATTATTATTATTATTATTATTATTATTATTATTATTATTATTATTATTATTATTATTATTATTATTATTATTATTATTATTATTATTATTATTATTATTATTATTATTATTATTATTATTATTATTATTATTATTATTATTATTATTATTATTATTATTATTATTTAGGTGTAGTCGAGGGTGATATAAAATGCCTTATCATGCTTGACTACAGAAGATTATAAGTTGAATAGAATTAGTTTAAGAACCTGAAATTATTATAGTTATTTTATTTTGAATAAAGAGATTAGGAATTATTTATTAATATTATATTTAATTGATTATTATTTTAAAGTGGTAAGAATACTATGCATTATTATTATTTGAAATAATAAATGGGATAGTATTCTTATGCCATTGAGGTTGTATCCTGTGAAATATTGGCTCAATGTAATTCAAATTGCTACTTGTACTTTACTTCATGGTCTCATGATTTATTAATATTTTATTTATTGACTTTTATAAAATTGAACCATTTTATTATTTCCTATTTAATTAGAGCTAGTTTAATAATATACAGTAACATAGGAAATCTTTATTATTGATTAGATGATTTTTTAGCCAAGCAAAAGCATTTATCTGATCTAGTCCTGTTTTATTATTATTAGATATTTGCCAGAAGTGAGGGTAATATAATATATATATATATATATATATATATATATATATATATATATATATATATATATATATATATATATATATATATATATATATATATTATTACCCCAAATCAAAATTCAACCAGACCAGCATAAAAATAATATTAAAATACAACCAAAACAACCAAAGGTTTCACTGCTATGAGCAGACTTCTCAAGTGTAAAGAACTACAAAAACTATACTATATATATAATATTAAACATTACCCACAAATCCATTCACTTCCCATCCAACCTTAATATTAAAAGAACTCTTAAATAAGTTAATTGCTTCAGAATAATACATTTTCAATAATAAAGATTCTTTAATTCTTCTTTTGATTTCATTTCTCTCAAAGAAGACAACTATAGCTTCATCAAAATTAATAGTGTGGCTATATCTTTTTCATGGACATATAAAGCAGAACTAAGATATATATTTTTAACTCTACTTTTATGAACCTTTATTCTTTCATTTAAACTCAAATTACTCTGACCTATGTAGGCCTTCTTACAAAATAAACAAAGGATAAAATATACTACACCAGGAATAGTCTTTCTATCAAAAATTTCTTTTGTATTATTTAATAAATTATTCAATGTAACAACCCTTTTCCAAGCAATTTTCCTATTTCCAAACGATTTACTATTTCTACATACAATTTTATAAGAAGGCAACTTAAATGGCAAAGAAATAAAATCATATTTTTTTATCCTTTACATCCTTACAAATATTACTATTAAATAAAATACTTTTAACAAATTTATCAGAGTAACCAACCCTCAGGTAATCTTTATAAAATTGACATTTCTGAAACAAAGCTACCCCACTAGAATTATTTAATTTATTATTCCTACGACAATAATTCCTTAAAGCAGCTACTTTATGAGATACAGACTGATAGCTATCAGGTTTAATTATAGATCTTAATTCTCTACTTTTAACTAAATTATTGCATAGTAAACAATTAGTCTCTACATTTCTAATCACCAAAAGGTCTAAAAATTTTAACTTAACAAAATCTACCCCCCCCTCCTTCTAACACATATTTTATAAAAAGATCAAAACAATTAAACTTATTTAAAAATTCCTTCAATTTATCATTCTCAACTACAAATAAACAATCATCAACATATCTGACAAATAACTTTACATATAAACAATTCTTTTTAATAATCATTTAAGAGTTCTTGTAATATTCACTGTGTTTGTGATGTGAATGGATTTGTGGGTAATGTTTAATATTATATATATTGTGTAGTTTTTGTAGTTCTTTACACGTGAGAAGTCTTCTTGTAGCAGTGAAACCTTTGGATGTGTGTAAATATTATTTTTATGCTGTTCTGGTTGAATTTTGCATTTGGGGTAATTTTTATTATATACTGACTAGTTCAGATTTATGCTTGTAATGTTTATATATATATATATATATATATATATATATATATATATATATATATATATATATATCAACCATTATCAATCCACTGCAGGATGAAGATCTCTCCAAGTTCAATCCATCTTTTCCTATGTTCAGCTTCTCTTCTCCACATCACCCCTGCACACTTTCTTATTTCATCCATCCATCTCACATGTGGTATCTTTCTGGGGATTTTACAATCCCTTGGAATCCAGTTTAAAATTTCAATTGTCCATTTATTATCATCTCTTCTAGCAATATGTCTAGCCCAACTCCACTTCAGTCTTTTAATCTTTTCAATAAGGTCAATAACACATGTTTGTTCTCTTACCCATATATTGTGTTTTTGATCTCTTCTTGTTACTCCCAACATGCATCTCTCCATACTTCTTTGAGTGGTCTGAAGTCTCTGGATTGCTCTTCTATTAAGTGTCCAAGTCTCAGATCCATAAGTAATAACTGGCAAAACACATTTATTAAAAACCTTCCTTTTCAAACACATAGGCATATTTCCTTTCAGTATCAAGTTATTTTTACCAAAAGCACTCCAACCAAGTTTAATTCTATGATTAATTTCATCCATTATGTTTCCATCTGTATTAATAATCTGACAAAGGGTTTGTAATTGTTAACTTCTTCTAACTCATCATAATCAATCTTTATTTACATATTTTGAGAAATTCTATTAAACATTACTTTAGTCTTTTTAACATTTATCTTTAGTCCTACTTTCATCTGATAACTCCTGCAACATTTCCTGTAACTCTAAAGCATTATTTGCAAAAACAACTACATCATCTGCAAAATCTAAATGACTTAAATAATCTCCATTTACTTTCACTCCTTTAGCTTCCCATTTTAATCCACAAAATACTTCTTGCAGCACTGCTGTAAAAAGTTTTGGAGATATGGAGTCACCCTGTCTTACACCCTTTTCCATGTTGATTTTTCTGCTATCATTATATAATCTAATTGTTGCTGTTGCATTTTTATAAATATTCTCTAAAATATGACAATATTCTAGATCTACACCTAGATGATCCAATGCTTTAATCACTGAAGAAATGTTTATAGAATCAAATGCCTTTTCATAATCTACAAATCCTAAGCATAATGGCAACTCATATTGATTTGTCCTTTCTATAACTTCTCTCAATACCTGGATATTGGTTGATGGAAATACAGTGGTTTCTGTAGACGAGTTGCAATTATCTTAGTAAAAATTTTGTATAAAACTGATAAAAGACTGATTGGTCTGTAATTTATAATATCTTCTTTATCACCTTTTTTAAATATTAATATTAATACTGCATTCTTCCAATCATCTGGTACATCTTTATCATTTAAACATTTGGTATATAACTTTGCTAAAAAAAATTCTATTTCTTCACCTGCTTCTTTTAATATATCAATTATAATTCCATCATTACCTGGAGCCTTGCCTTTCTTCATAAATTTAATTGCATGTCTCACTTCCTCATTCAAAATTATGGGCAATTCAGAAGATATAATATTTATAGGAGGCACTTGTTCTTTATTACTATATAATTTTTGATAGAAGTCTTCTACACATTTCATGATGTCATCTCTCTTTTTAGTAATAATGCCATCTTTTTTTCTTTTTGCAGATATAAATTTTTTACCAATACCAAAATGTTGTTTTACACTCTTTAGACTTTTATTCTCTTCTACAGCTTTCCTTGCTATTTCACAATTATACTTTCTTATATCATTTTCAACTCTTTTCCTCACCATTTTACAAAATTCGAGATATTCAATCTTTTTTAATGCATCATTGTTGTAAATCCTCATATTCCTTCTTTTCTTCATAAATTCTCTAGTCTCAGTAAAAATTTTATTGGTCAATTGCTGCTTTTTTTTACCAGCTATCTTTGTTGCAGTTTTTAAAAGTGTATCAGTTATTTTCCTGTTAATGTCATTCAAATCTGAATCATGTTCAAAATCTACTCATACTTGAAACCGATTTGTAAGTTATAATTTAAATTCATTAGAATGCTTCTGAAGATTAGGAATATCAACTGTAAATGTTGTTTTTCTTAATAATTTTTGTCTCTCTAGTTTTGCATTAACATGTATCTTACATCTTACTAATCGATGATCACTTCCTATGTTAAATTTATTAAGAACATTACAATCTTGAAATATGTATTTTCTGTTAGTCAAAATATAATCCAATTCTGCTGTACCTTCATTTGGATGCTGCTATGTCCATTTCCTTTTAACATTTTTCTCAAAAAAAGAATTCATAATATAAAGTTTTTCTTTTTCTGAAAACTCCACAAGTCTATGTCCTCTCTCATTTCTATTACCATAACCAAAATTACCTACAGCATTTTCATTTTTCATTTGTTTACTAATTCTAGCATTAAAGTCTTCCATAACAATTTTAAAATGTTGTTTACTCTGATCAAAACCTTTTGTACATCCATATAAAAATCTTCTACTACTTCATCACTATGAGAACTTGTTGGGGCATAAACCTGAATTATCTGCATTTGGTATCTGCTATTATGTTGTAAAACTAATCTTGCCACTCTGTCCGATACACCATCAATCTCCACAATTTTATTGTTCCATTTTTTATTTATAATGAATCCTACTCCACTTGTATTTCCAATATTTGTACCTTTATAGTAGAGTATATGTCCACTTTTTAAATCAATTGTTTCTTCACCTTTTTTCTAAGTTCACAAAGTCCAATAATGTCCCATTTAATATAAGACAGTTCTTCTTCTAACTCTTGCAATCTTCCTTCACTTGAAAGTGATCTGCAGTTGTAAGTACCTAAATAAAAAGTCATCATCAAATGACAGCCTGAGTCCACAATTAGGGGATTCTTAGCACCCTCTGCCTTTAGCCACCAATAACTGCCTTGGTTGGTGACTTTACAGCCTCCTGGGGAAAATGGCCATGATTTATTTTTGTCTGTCATAATTGTATATATTAGAAAAAATATACACACACTAGAATTATGAGAAGAATTTCAGTAAAGAAAAGAACATATTGGAAGAAATAAATGACTTTTTTATAGTGATCAATAAAGATCCCACCAAAGAAGTCCAAAAGTAAAACAGCCTTATAACAGACTGTATAAGTAGTTGCTTCAAAGAAAAATGGACTTGGTATTTATATATATTCTTAACAGTTAAAGAAGTAATGCCTTGTTAAATTGCACTATTTTGTCCCAAAAGCAAAACTACCATGAGTTAACCATTTTGCCTGTGCACCTATATATATTTAAGACCAAGAAAATGCCAGCATTTCTAGTTAACCATGCTAGAACCACATTTTATCTTACAGACTTGTTTTCCTTCTCATGGTTTAAAAAGTATTATCATCATTATACATAGAAAGAAGATAAGAAATAAGATGTACATAATCCAAACATCATGACTCAACCAATCTACTAAGCAGTTTTTTTTAAATGCCTTTTATTATTTTAAAATTAGTGCCAGAAACCAGCCTGAAAATAAGAGAAGAAAAATCTACTTCACTTAGACATTCACATCAAGAACTGAAATATGGATTGGTAACATTTTAGAACTTTCTTGATGTGTTATTTTTTACTTATCTAAAAGTAATGATTTAAATCTTCTCCTATAGATCAAACCTCATTTCTAATTTTTTTAAATACATAAACATTAAAAGTTCTTTTATTAATTATCACTATGCATAACAACATTACAAATACATTTTGACGTTATTAGACTTAATTTTTATTATCTTTGAATATTATTTTTTTAATATCATTTAATGTCTTTTATTTATTAATGCCATTTATTGGGTTACTTAGACAATAAGATAACCAACAGTACTTGCACACTCTGTCAGCATTTATTTTATAGTGTTTTTTTTTTTCATGTATTTTGCATAGTTAAGTTGGCTATCAATGTTGCTTTTCTCAAGATTTATATATATATATATGATTTATTTTTAATTTAATAATATGAAAGGGAAAACGGTTTGACATGATATATATGTCAACGTATCACAAGTGTGTGTGGATGACTGCCTATACAGATATACATCAATTAGGATAAGTTAGAATAAGTTATACTAAAATCTTATTCCTTAATGTTTTTTTTACCTTAAATAAGCAAATTAGTAGAGCATGGATTCACATGTATGAAGATGAACACACACATACTGTGTAAATGTTTTTTTTATATTGCATTTATAATATATATAATAAATCTGGAAGGTAATATTGAATGAGTATTAAATGGGAATGTTTTTTATTGTTATTGGAATATTTTGTTTTAAACCAGCTTTTCTTACAGGGATAAGAGCATATGTATTTAATTCTCTTATTTGGTTACACATATAGTATTTTTATTGGTGTATTATTTTGATTAATATAATAATTAAAGTCAATTGAATGATCAGAAGTTTGTTTTATTAAAAAGAAAGGAATCTTCATAAACATAATTATATAATATTTTGCTTTAGTGTTGTTATTATTAGTAGTAGTATTATTGGCATTTTTAGTTTTACTATATAATTAATTCATAACACTATATACCTGATAATCTGATCATCATCAGGCGGATTGGTTGTCATCATCATTGGTTTGATTTAATCTCATAATTATTAGGGATCTAAATATTCATGCCTAGTTCATATGATAGACATGAATTATGTTAGCTGGTTATAATTTATTCATCATCACCAATGATGATTGTATAAGGTGTTTATATAAGTATTAGAATTATGATTGTCATAACATTATTAAGTGATTATAGAGATTTAAAAATAGTCCCACAACCCATAACTGAATTGGGATATAAATATGTAAATTGTATAAGATATTTGATTATTGAGCATAATATATGGGACTTGAGATACATGATAGATTTCCCTCATATCTATGTAAAAGATTTTAAACACATATACCTTAAACTTATTTGTTTAAATTATTGATGAATGAGCAAACAATTACCTAGATGTTGATGATGATCATGGTTAAATTTCTTTATAGAATAAGAGTTTTGGGTAAATTTAATGAGATGTATCTTAACTTCAAATCAGTATATCAATTATATTTGTACAATCACAGTTTGACTGGTATGGAAATAATAGTATGAGTATAATGCAGTATATACCATTTGATGAATCTGTTGACTTAAACCAATAAATTCCACAAGCTAGCCATAGCTGCCAATACTCCACCTGCATAGGATTTATATTCTTAGTTGAAATAAGTATAGCTACATGGCTGGTGCCATATAATGATGGTTGTAATATAAACTGTGAACCCTTCCATGGTAATAATCAATAATTGTTTATTAGCTGGTTGTACTTGTTGAAATTGTTCCATTTTGTTCATCGCCATGTACTAGTACAAAATATATGTCAGTATTGCCATAAATATGGTTTTAATTAACACATCTATATGTTTATTAACTCTTTCCATGATAAAAATTCCAGTTGGCTCAGTGAAGTAAATATCTACATGTTTATTAACTCTTTCTGTGATAAAAATTCCAGTTGGCTGAGTGAGGTAAAACTCTAAACTTTTGAATGGTCAATTATGGGATCAACAGTAAAAATAAATTCATCTTTTAATATTATATTCATTTTAGTTTTCTTTGTAAAAAGTATATTAATAATTTGTCAGGTTATGAAAGTGAACAAAAGTTTTTTCAAAAATAAATTTTTATTTATAATTATAAAAATATTCGATAGCAACAAATCTAAAATGAACGTTAGTCACCAACTGAAAAGTGTTACTGATGTCAGTGATTTCTTTCTCAATTTTATGTTGCAGAAAAGTAAGTAATTTTTATTAAAATCCTTAACTATTTTTCTAAAATAATTTTATTTTTAGCATATTTTATCAAAATAATTTATATGTCAAAAAATACTTTTAAAATGCTCTAAAACATTCGTTTATCACTTTTGAAGTGAACAAAAGAAATCGTAGCAGTAAAAATTATTGACAAGTGTTTTTCTTTGTCCTCAATTGTTGACAACCAATCAGCACCAAGAATGGACTGCTCCCTTCCATTGTTAAAATTAAAATTTCAATATTATTCATTTTTTACTTGTAAAATAATTCAAGAGAGGGTAGCATCTTATGGAACTTTTTATAATGAAGTTGTGGAAAAATAAATATGAAAAGAGTGATTATACAGAAAGTTAATTATTGGTTTTTATGCTGGGTTTGAAAAAAGATAAGGAGGATTTAGATATAAAGGTTATAGAGTTGACAAAAATTATGTTGTGGAAATGGGATAGAGCAGATTATGGGTAAATTTAGAGTGGGGAATGTAAAAGAAAGTGGCTAACAGGTTTATCTGGGCATAATTGCTGAGATATTCTTGACTTCGTTTAAGGAAAAGCCATAATACATCACATCACGTCACATAATCTTTAAAAAGACTTAAAATCTTTACCGTAGCATTAAACATGTTGGAATTTGAAAGACTTGAAGCTGTCACTGTTTTAAACTAGAGAAACCCATAAAAGAGTTAATATATAATTAATATGTTTGTTGATTATTGTTGTTAGGTTTAGTCTTTAAGATCTCTGTGTGTGTGGTAAGTTTTTGGTTTAATGTATCCTTACAATATATATAAATATAGTACTTGGGTATTATTCATGCAACTAAGGAAAGACATGAGATTTATTAATAGTGTTGCAATTTCTATTGCACATAAAAGATTTTACTTAAATAAGTATTAAATTGCACTCAAATTTCAATGTTAATTTGAATACTGAGATACTTAAATAGAAATTATGTTGCCTTATTTAACAGAATAATACAGAAGTTTCAGGTTGTTGGTGATATTAGGTATATAACAAATCTAATGGACACAACACTGTTTCTTTATTAGCTGATAATTTCTTTCCATACCTCTGTATGCATATTCAGTTTGCACTCTGCCAGCTGGCAGAGTGATGCAGATTCTGTATTTTTGCATTGTATTTTTCATCACTAAACACTATAAATAAAATGGAATCACAATCAGAAAATAATCAGCACCAGTAATGATTAAGTAGTAATCAATAATATTTCAGCAATAATAAATTAAATTAGAATGATTTAGAATCCTTAGTATTAGTTTCTGGAGTTGGCTTATCAGCAAAATAGGATCCATCATTTGTCATGTCAATCTATTGATCTATTGGCAATAGATAACTCTTAAACATCATTTTATTCTATGGCTTATTTGTCCAATTATGACATTACAAAATTTTATTTTTGAAAGAGATTACCAGACTAAATTACATCAAATTCCTATCTCTTTATTTAATTGATCTGGTTATAAAAAAATGTAATTACATTTTCTTAGATAATATCATTTCCATTTTACAATTACAAAATGTCTTTGCAAAGGTTATATATTTATCTGGGTATATAAATTACATATATAATTTTATTTATTAAAATTTTTGAAAGCCTTTATTTTTAAAAATTCCTTTTAATTTTTAAATTACAAACATTAAGTTTAAAAAAATTTGAAATTCAGTTAAAGCTGATGAGGATTACTAGCAATCGAAAGCGCTTGAAGGAATTTAAACTATAATATTGCATTTACTGTTAATTATTTATATATATATTATCCAGATGCTAGGATAACAATGGAATTATGTTCAGGAAAAAATGGTAAATAATAATCGTAGTTTTAAAAAAAAAGATATGTAAGCGCATATAACATTTGCAATATATACATGCACAACATACCCTAAAGTAAACATTTATGTATAATATTAAAAGTAGGTGATTTAATGTCATGAAAAATTGATATTGGCTAATAATTTACTGAGAGAAAGTAAAAATATACATTTATGTTAGTTTATAATTTGAGTGACAAAATATATAATTAATTACTATTGTTTTAAGTGCTGGTTCATTCTTATTTTGACTTTTGTTTCTATCCATTATCCTTTGTCAGCAAAACGTAAAGATCCCAGAAAAATTATAAAAAACAGTTTGATTCAACAAATAATCTTTACGGAGATTGTGCATATATATTTCTGTCTGTTATCGATGTTTCAAGCTGAAATAAAATAGTTCAATAATATGTAGTTGAAATATCTTGATCATTTAAATTCGTATTTACAGTGAATTCTTTATTTACTAGTTCTACTATATATTTTAGAGTCACATAAATCTTTATCCATATACTTTTAGGTAAATAACAAATTTCACCGAGTTTAATGAAATAGGTCATTGTAATTCTTTCATAATCGCTTTGTAACTTGCCGTAAGTGTTCTAGTCCTTGCTCTTCCTTTATCTTCTTTTGAAAGGCACACTTAAGTATTTATGTAAAATAGAACTAGGAAAACAGTAATTTAATTTTATTTTCTTCATACTAGAAATGTGCGCTAGGTATTTCAATATCTTTTATGACTCTTCTTTCATGAAGTACTATGGTATCTTGATTGACTGCTCAAGTTTTTTTCAGCAAACTATGGTTTAGAATTTAGCTTATATATATATATATTAATTAGAATGCCTTTTTTCTACCTTAACCATGTATATAAGCAGCCTATAAACAGTCCAATGATTTTCATAAAAAATATCTGCTAGACATCACGAACGGAAGAACGTATTCTCGTTAAGAAACATCCTCTGCCACAACGTTCACTGAGTTGAAATTACAGTCATATCCATTTTATGTCTTATACAATTTAGTGCCCTCCCCCCACTAAAATCAAAATATTGTTTTTTCAATAAATAGCTTAATTACAAAAAAAAAAAAACCTTTCAACAATTACCAATGTCGGCATTTTTTTAAAAAAAGACAAGAAAACAAATTGTGATAATTAATCACAATTGGTAACTCAGATAGAAAATAACACAAAACAATAATAAAAATGTTATTATTATTTTCACTTTATTAATATCAACTTTAGTTTGATATCGTTTGTTTTTTTAATTGTTATAAATTGAAAATTAGTTCAAACTTCTATCGCGGATAACAATTACAAGATTGTTTCTCTCTCACTTTCCAAAACTAATTTTTGCATCAATAAACCAGTCTTTTCTTTTTTACAGAAATATTTATGATTAAATGCAAAGATAACACATACCAGAATAAACACTTTAATAACCCTATACTATTCTTGTTAACTATAATTTTTTTGCAAATACAAATACTACTCTCATGTGAGCCAGATGCCTGAAACATTTGAACCTCCATTATATAAAATGTTAGATTGGATGTGGCAAAATGCTTAATAAATTCTTACCATTGTTTTATTATTATATATTAACAAAATATCACAAATAAAACTTATAGAGATTTAGTTGGAAGATGAATTCACTAATTGTTCTAGCAAGTCCTTCAATATTGCTATTATAGAACAGCTTGAGCAAACTATTTTTATTTGTGTAAATTTACATATAGCAAAGGCTGTTAAATTCAATTTACAAAGACTCCAAGAAATATCAAATATTGCATGATTTAATGTTGATAGGAAAAAGATAAATACTTTTGTAAACATGGTAGAATTCTATATTTTACAACACAATTCTTAAATTATTGATGTTTGATTAATCATCCAAATATGAAACTATTTGTGCCTTCAGTAGTAATACTATGTTTTGACTTATTGTTAATGTAATCTCTTGATAGCTGTTTTATAGTTTTATAAGGTACCATCTAATACTTAGTAGAGAAATGTATGAAAAAATAAAAAGTCACAATCTAAGAAGTAGAGTTTCATATACCTCTATATTTCTGATAAATAATACCAAAGACACGATCAAACCTGAACTCACCCCTCAAGTTGTGTACAAAATTACCTGCCCCCAAAGAAATTGCATGGCAACATATTATGCAGAGACCAAAACTAACATTGCCACCAGAGTAGCTCAACACCGATACCTTTACAATAAAACCAAAACAAAGTCTGAAGGTAATTCGATTTTTGTCGAACATGAAAGAAACTCTGGACATACTTTTCTACCTACCACAGCCAGTGTCGTTTGCTCTGAAACAAACGACACCAAACGTAAAGTTAGGGAAGCTTACTTCATTGCGGCTGACCCATCGGCAATCAACAGAAGAGAGGCCTGCTATTCCCTATCTCGTAAATGGTCCACGTAACATCTGCATATAAATTTGCATAAAATTTGCATAGTCTTACAGTTATTAACAGAATAACTTGCCATGAATATGGGACTGTAGACTGTCCTGAAAGCGCTTGGCAGTAAAAATTTTGACAATTTATTAATAGCTTCATTAACTGTGCGCAGAGCATATATATATATTGTGCCCTTTTGTATGGGTCTCCATAAATTGTTGTATCAATTTATTAAAAAAATTTTAAATTTAAGATATATTTGGCTATATGATGTTAATTTTATTTATAACAATCTTTTAAAAAGTGTAATTAAAGTAATCTATGAATATTTGATATGTGAAAATTGTGCTGATGTTTGAGAGAGACGTTTCAATGGGAATGATAATAGTATATGGTTGGGAAAACTAGCCATAATCAATACTGCATTAATAAGTTTAATAAATAAATGTTTAAAGTTAAAGTTTTTAAAAGACAAGTTAAAATTAAATGCATATATTTATTGTTGATAAAGATTAATATTTAATAAGTGAATATAAATATTTTAATTATTAGTAGTACATAATAGAAGATTAATATTTGATTTTAATAATATCGAATTATTATTTTAAAAATTGTTATAATATATTATTTATTTTTAAAAATATTTATTTTTAAAAAATGAAATTGTTAGTTTATTTTTAGATTATTACAAGCGTTTGTAGCAGTGTTGTAAAATAGATGTTAGTTAGACACATACACACATGCTTGTGAGTTTTTAGTAAAGTTGCAAAACTATTTTAAAATTCTGTTATAAAAATTTATAAGTATTATATTGGCTATCACGAGATAAAAATAAAAATAGTTAATGTGAAATATTAAATCTGATTTTTAAAATACTGCTTAAAAACATAACGAATAAAAATAGACTTAGTTTGTTTATAAAAATAATCTTATAAAAGTTAAAAGTGAAATAAAGTAAGAAAGAATATTTTAAAAAAATGTTTAATGGATTTAAATAAATGATAAAGATTAATTTAAGAATTTAATAATGTGATAAATAATAAATATTAAATAAGTCATTATTTATTTTTAATTCTGTCTTGTTGGTAAAATATGTAAATAAGCTAGCAAGTTGATTGTTTAATTTACCAATCAAATGGGGAGTTTCTTCCGGTATAAAACCAAGGTTCAATTGTTCGGAGGGGGATTGTGATTGTAATTTTTAAAGTAAAGTGTGCTATTAGAAATAGCTAAGTAAAATTATAGACGCTCTCATAATCGTTTTAAAATTATAAGAGTAGTTTTTTTTTTTTTAAATAATTTATAAGTTTTATCGACAAATATGCAGTGCTAATTTTAATTATAATTTCCTATTGATCGTCTCGATCGAAGCTCAATTTACTATCAAATAGTCATGAAAACATCGTATAAGGATAAAATGTATTGGAGACTTTATACTAAAAATTTAACAAACGCTGGATTAACTAGGAGAGTTATTAGATGCATAAAAGTAATACGTTGGACCTTGTATAAATTTAAAAGCTGATTGTAATTAATTTTTATAAAACAGATATTTAAAAGAATGAGAAATACTTCTTTATGAAGAAGGTATTTGTAAATTATAAATTTAAGTATATATCTTGATAAAGATATGATAATTAACAGTAATTATATAAATACTTGCCTTGTTAAGTCTTTGTAGTTTAAAAGACTTAATTTTGACAGTTTTAAAAGGCAAATAAATTGGAAGTTTAATTGGCCAAGAAATACCTATGAGTAAAATTATTATATTATTAAAGTCTGAACGCTGGTCGTACAGAAGAATATAAAATTAATCTTACTTAAATATTCATTAAGGAATGCGCAAATCAAATATACGTGGATATCCAAATCAATTAAAGATAATTAAATAAGAACTTTATAAACTATAGACTAATTCAAAAAAAAAATAATAACTTTTAAATAATATTTTTTTTTTCTTAAAAAGAAATAAATCCGGATCTCATAAACTATTTTAATTATTATTTTCTTCTTATGGTGGAACTGACTTTTATTTTTTTTTAAAAAAAAGAACGTTTTCATTTTTTTCATAAAAACTTTTAAAACACGTGATGTACCGGAAAAGGAAGTAATGTTGGTGAAAGTTTGTGCCTAGGAAAAAGAACAATTATGGGTGAAAGAAGACACCGTTGGATTTTATGTAATATGTTTTTATTTATTAACTAACATAAATATTTAATTAATTATTAATTTATTAAAGATAGGAAAGGTACATTTACATTTTTTTTTAAAAAAAAGCTAAATATTAATATAACTTTTCATTGCATAAAGTTTATTTTATAATTATACAACACGTAATATTTTAAAGAATAATTGTTGAGTGTAAATGTGAAATTATTTTGTAAAACTGTAATCCTGGAGGACATCGTGTGACGGACTGTACATTAAAGTATCATTTATGGTAAAAATTATGTAATAATAATAATTTGATGTATTTACTATGTTTTCTTTAGATCAACCAAATGTTATTTGATTGTTGAATGGATGGATGAATATTTAAAGAATATATACGCACAATATTAGTAATAACAGTTTTATTTTAATATGCATACTTTAAATTGATGATGTAAATTTAGTACAACATAATATGAGAACCTAGAAATAATTATATGATTCTTTCGTGAATAAATTTTAATGTTTTTGTTACAATATTAGGAATTAGATTTATTATATTAGTGTAAGTTATTTTTTTTCTTTTCAAGTTAGTAAGAGATATATAAAAATCTATATTTTATTTTTATTTTATTAGATAAGTTAAGTTAATTTTATGTAGAAATTTATATTTTGATTGAAGGTTTATCGTATATAGATGATGAGGTATAAGAGAGTTTGGATAGTTATTATTTTTTTTTAAAAAATTGGTCATCTGTTTTCCGAAGTTAAATAAGGTTAAAATGACTTTTGTAGATAGAAGTTTATTAGGAAGGAATAAGAATAACAAGTAAAGTAGAGTAATAGTTTAAATAGAAAAGAATCATAAAATTTTATTTAATATAATACTTTATAAAAATTGAAATTGTTGAATAATTTTAAATATTATTTTAAAAAAACATATACGTATTGCATATTTTGGTAAGACATGTAGTATGACATAATATCGGAATGACATAAATAATTATAATCAATAATTGTTATTATATTACAAAGTTATATCAGTTTATACATTAATTGATCTTTGAGTAATATTAATAGTAAATGTAATACATACTAGTACATTATAATATAAATAGCAGTAAGACTTAAGTGAAATAGCATTTTAATTATTAAAGTCTGTTTATTTACATATATGCTACATGAATGATGTTTCACATAAAACCTTTTCTTATATTAATTGATGACAAATGATGTTTATTAAAATTAAAATCATAAACTTAATTAAATGTTATTGATAGAACATTTTAAAAAATGTATAAATTATCTATTTATGATTATGGAAATAGTAACAGTGTAAAAATCTTGTATTATTATTTTTCTTATTTTTTGTTTTATTTTCTTTAGTTCCATTTGTAATGTAAATAGTGTAAATAAGTTATTTGTTAAAGTTGATGTAAATAAATTTGTTTAAGTTGTTTAAAAGTGTGTCGAATTCATTATTTTACACCACAGCATTTGACAACAGATAATTTGAATAAACATAATATTTGCACAATATGAATTTATTATTATTATTATTTTTTTAGAAAGAAACACAATATTTTCTTAATATAATTTATAAAAGTTGATTGACATTAACATATAATATTACAATGGTCACAAAGTAATTATAATGCATAATATAAGAGTATAATATTATTTATTGCCACAGATTGTTAAATTATAAGACTTTAGTATATTTTAAATTAAGATACTATATGGAAATGAAAGACATGTATATGATTTACTTATTTTCTTAATGATTAATAGTATAATAAAATAGATAAGATTAAGCTATACACTAAAGGTTATTATTGTTAGTTATTGTTATTAGAATAAGTTAGGTGTATTTAGGTTTGATATTAAATCCCTTATCATTCCTATCTACATGAATTATTATTACTTTAAGATAATTAGAAGAACCTGAGATCGTTTAATTATATTTCCTTAACAAAAGATTGAGATTTATTTATCTATTATTATTAAAGATAGTTCATTTATAAAAGTCATAAGAGTGCTGTAGAGTTAGTAATGAGATAATTAAGAGGTAATAGTATTCTTATGCCATTGAGACAGTGTCTTGGAAAGACATTGATTCAATGTAAATTCAATTACCAATTGTAACTTCACTTCATAGTCTCATGATTTTAGTAAATACTTATTTAATTAGTACATAATATTGAAACTATATTAATTTTTGGATAAGTTATAATAAATCTGATAAGTTATAATATTATAAAAATATATTAAAGGTAGTTATACATATTTTAGCTAAGCATAATGATTTAATTGAGCTAGTCATATTTTAAATTATATTATATATCGAGAAGTGAGGGTACAATATATATCCACCTATATATCATAATGATAAATATAATATATAGCATATATATATATTAATATATTAATTTTTCATTATGATATATAGGTGGATATCCAGAAATCTGCAGTAGGAACTCTTCAAGTAGAATCAATGTTCACTAATAAAATATACTATATCATGCAAGCTGCCCATAATGAATTTGTGTTACAGGCTCATGTAATAATTGTCAACTATTCAAGAACAATACTCTTAAAAACTTTAGATAAATTATAAAAATAAATTAAACAACGATTCAAATATAATATTGATTCCAAATGTCATTGCAAGAAATTATATTCAGAGTATAAGATAAACCAATATGATTAGAGAAAAACGTGAACACATGTCTTTATTGAATGAGAAATAAGCCTGTCTTTGAAAACTAGTTTCATCTTTTTTATACTGAGAAACCTTCCCAATTCATAAAATTATATTTTAAATAATTAAATTATTACAAAAGATTGTTGTCTTTAAAACGAAATAGTTAGAATGATACTGATTAATTAGCCACTGTACATTGCTTTGTGGTGCTGTTTCTCTGCAAAAAACAGAATTATGTCATTTATGTGTCTAAACCTATGGCTAATTTAACACTATGATCATAATAACCATTTACAGTCTGCATGATGGCATTGTTTTCTATGCATATGCATAAAAACAGTATTCCCAGCTTTGTGTGGTGACCCTTTATGCATGCGATCAGTAATGACAGTTCACTACCATTTCATACAAGGGTGGATGGACTTCCATTTCCATGAACTCTTCAAATCTGCTTCTAAACTCATTGTCTTACATACCAACTGATGTACTGCTATATAGTGATAATTTTCAGCCAGTCAGTATGCATTACTAGGCAATTTGGAAACTGTGAGAAATTAGGGAGGAGTCAGGCAGAGCATGATTCAAGGTGTTCATGAAAACTTCACATTTTTGCAGCACCACATATGAGATGAATAAAATGGTTGAAGGCAAGAGAAAACATATCAAAGTGTGAGCCTTTCCCAATGCAGAAACTAACACTGTTGCCTTTCTATAAAGCCGCAAAATATCCTGTCACATATTCCTTCACAAAAATGAGGACCTTTTCAGGGCCACACTAGCCATGATGATGGACATCCATAAATGGTAACTACTTTAAAACAATGACATTATTTTATTATTTCTGTTTGTGTTGTTTGGCCCATTTTTTTAAATGAATGTTTCCAGTAGCAGTAGTTCTTTTTTGCAAATGAATTGGACTAACTTCATAGTTTTCAATGAAGTTATTTTTCAAATCAATGCATGTGTTTTGTGATTGATGTGTAACACAATCACTTGAAATATTTTTGGGGTTGAAGTTATCCTACTTTTGTTAGACAAATGTTATAAGAATCAACTCAAATTAGTTTTGAAATGAATTATTTTTGGGTTATAGAAATGTTTAATGTACTATTAGAAAGAATGGCATCAATTTGAAAGCATAAATTTGAAGTCCAACAATGTAAATTTGAAGGAAGGAACAAAAAAGGTATTTTTAAATGATATATTTTTTGTTGGTTTAATGTAGAATAGTGTAAATTTAAAAGTGTAAATTTGAAACCAAAAAAATTCCCTGGCATATTTTTCAAAAAAGTAGTTTTTAAATGATTTTCTAAAAAAGTAGTTTTTAAATAGCATAAATTTGACAAAAACAAAATCCCCCAGCATAATTTCCTATTATGCGAAAAAAAGTCAGGTTAGCCATGAAATGTTCTATTTATATGTTTTTTGGATAGAAACAGCACCATCAAAAAAAATCTGCTTTTTTTTGTGTAACTACTGTAATATTTATTAAGTTAAACCACTAAACATCACATGATCACTATCTCATACTAGCACAATAATTGTTATTAAACAATTCAAAATACAGCAAAACTCTCCATATAGTAGTGCCATCTTGTGCTAACAAGAGCAATCAATGGATGCCAGAAGGCTTGTGCATAAAATCCCTATCTAGTGCCTACTCATCCAATATCCCCAGACTAGTTTCTGGCTTGTGGCCTTCATCAGTGAGGAGCCTTGGATCTGAGAGCACTGCACCTAGATCTTAGGATCTATGCAACCCTCCAGCACCCACCTTTTAACTCTATTTAACTACAAAACTATGAGAATGAAATTGAAAACACTATTAATATTTTCAACCCAAGCTCAATAGCTTATATAGTCATATGGGTCTGAACTCAATTCAGTACCCATACATTTTGGTGTCTTTGGCTCTTTAACAACCTTAGCCACCACTATCCTATTAGGCAGGATTGGTGTTAAACCACTAAACATCACATGATCACTATCTCATACTAGCACAATAATTGTTATTAAACAATTCAAAATACAGCAAAACTCTCCATATAGTAGTGCCATCTTGTGCTAACAAGAGCAATCAATGGATGCCAGAAGGCTTGTGCATAAAATCCCTATCTAGTGCCTACTCATCCAATATCCCCAGACTAGTTTCTGGCTTGTGGCCTTCGTCAGTGAGGAGCCTTGGATCTGAGAGCACTGCACCTAGATCTAGGATCTAGCAACCCTCCAGCACCCACCTTTAACCTATTAACTACAAAACTATGAGAATGAAATTGAAAACACTATTAATATTTTCAACCCAAGCTCAATAGCTATATAGTCATATGGGTCTGAACTCAATCAGTACCCATACATTTGGTGTCTTTGGCTCTTTAACAACCATAGCCACCACTATCCTATTAGGCAGGATTGGTGTTAAACCACTAAACATCACATGATCACTACTCATACTAGCACAATAATTGTTATTAAACATTCAAAATCAGCAAACTCTCCTATGGTAGTGCCTCGTGCTAACAAGAGCAATCAATGGATGCCAGAAGGCTTGTGCATAAAATCCCTATCTAGTGCCTACTCATCCAATATCCCCAGACTAGTTTCTGGCTTGTGGCCTTCATCAGTGAGGAGCCTTGGATCTGAGAGCACTGCACCTAGATCTTAGGATCTAATGCAACCCTCCAGCACCCACCTTTTAACCATATTTAACTACAAAACTATGAGATGAAATTGAAAACCTATTAATATTTTCAACCCAAGCTCAAAGCTTATATAGTCAAGGGTCTGAACTCAATTCAGTACCCATACATTTGGTGTCTTTGGCTCTTTAACAACCATAGCCACCACTATCCTATTAGGCAGGTTGGTGTTAAACCACTAAACATCACATGATCACATCTCATACTAGCACAATAATTGTTATTAAACAATCAAAATACAGCAAAACTCTCCATATAGGTGCCATCTTGTGCTAACAAGAGCATCATGGATGCCAGAAGGCTTGTGCATAAAATCCTATCTAGTGCCTACTCATCCAATATCCCCAGACTAGTTTCTGGTGTGGCCTCATCAGTGAGGGCCTTGGATCGAGAGCACGCACCTAGATCTTAGGATCTAATGCAACCCTCCAGCACCCACCTTTAACCTATTTAACTACAAAACTATGAGAATGAAATTGAAAACCTATTAATATTTTCAACCCAAGCTCAATAGCTTATATAGTCATATGGGTCTGAACTCAATTCAGTACCCATACATTTTGTTGTCTTTGGCTCTTTAACAACCATAGCCACCACTATCCTATTAGGCAGGATTGGTGTAAACCACTAAACATCACATGATCACTATCTCATACTAGCACAATTGTATTTTGAATTGAGTTCAGACTATGCTATATAAGTTTGAGCTTGATGAATATTAATAGTGTTTTCAATTCTTCTCATAGTTTGTGGTAAATAGAGTTAAAAGGTGGGTGCTGGAGGGTTGCATTAGATCCTAAGATCTAGGTGCAGTGCTCTCAGATCCAAGGCTCCTCACTGATGAAGGCCACAAGCCAGAAACTAGTCTGGGGATATTGGATGAGTAGGCACTAGATAGGGATTTTATGCACAAGCCTTCTGGCATCCATTGATTGCTCTTGTTAGCACAAGATGGCACTACTATATGGAGAGTTTTGCTGTATTTTGAATTGTTTAATATTTATTAAGGCTATAACCTTAAGAATATGCACCTGAAAAAACGATAGGAGAGACCTCTTGCAAATCTTTAACACAAGATTTATTTAAAAGACAAGATTTGCAAAGGTTTCTACTGTCAGTTTTTCAGGCGCATATTCTTGAGGTTGTAATCTTAATAAATATTATGTTAAGTAACAAGTATGGCTTTATAAATATAATTATTTGTAACTACTGTAATAAGAAGATAACAAAAAGGTGAAAACTGCAAAAAAGAGGAGTCTCTGGTTAATTATTGTAAAAAAATGTAGGCTTTTTTTTGACATTTTGTGTAAATTGTAAGATAATTTACTATTATTTACTATTACAACAATAACATAAATTTTTAAACGTCGCTATTGATCGGTTTTTGCAGACAAAAAGCACCACCAAGAGATGTACAGTGGCTAATTAATATGTACCATTGGAATTGCTCAATTGTCTGTAATATTTATAGAGAATATTATTTATTGATATATTATATAATTAAAAGAACTGGAATCAGTAACAGTCTGTTCTGTGATAGTTTGAGTCTGCTCTTATTAACTATAAAATATAGAGAAACACTGGAAATAGAAGCCATAAAATAATTACTAAATGTTAATATAAACAATACATTTTAGCAATAGTAAGTATGGGATCTAAAATATGTATGATAACTGCAGTGTCCTCAGCCGTAGCTGAACGATCGCAAATATTAATACTTAATTATAAATAAGAATCACCGACTAATTTACACTAAATCTTTATTGGTACATAATAATTCACACTAACAACAGTTATGGTAAATGGTTAACATATATATATATATATATATATATGTTATATATTATATATATATATATATATATATAATCTGACTGCATTAAAGTTCAAATTCCCTTCTCTGTCTACAGTAATATAAAATGCACAGTACCTTGACTATGTGATGAAAATAACCCTCGTAAGAGCCACTTAGGGCGTTAAAAATTATATTAAGACCGGTGTGGTCTGCTTTTACTCTAATCGGCTGGATTCACCAACAGGCGCTGAGAACCTGGGATTGCAGTCCAAAAAGCAGCAGCACTAATGAAGAACAAAAGCACAAGGCACAATATATCTTTTTTTTCCCCACTCTATTTTTATATTGCCACAATTTGAAATCCCACTCTCATCACTTCTTTTCTGGAGTATTAATACATTTTCTCACGTGTGTGTAAATGGCTTCATTTGGTTATTAATTCCCTTGATAATCCAATATGTTAAACAACGCCTCTGTAATTACTTTACTTAGTTAATGCAGCCCGATCTAATTACTTTTATTTTCATTTAATTAAATGTGTGCCTTTACTGGCTCTATTTACATATGTATACAACACCTCCCCTTACTCCAGAAAAGATAGTTGCATAATGACACTATATATATAGTCTTTTAGTTTGACCGGTCTCCGGATTTTCCATTTCGATCTGGCTGAATTGCTTTGTGTTTCATCTGGCTTTGAGTTCTATGCTGTATCATTCTCACTATCTGTTGGTGCTGTCTGTATCTCCATTGGTTGCTGTCATTTCATTTCTGTGTTTTGCTGCTCATTCCACAATAACTCACTTGTAATGTCAGGCAATGCTTGTATTTCCTTTGCAACTTGCTGATGGACATGGTTTACGTGTCTGCTATAGCTAGTACCATGCTGTAGCTGCACGAGTACTATTCATTGAGACAGCAGTTTCATAATTATTCCCTCTACCCATTTCTTTTGCAACACATCCCGGAGCCAAACTTTATCCCCGATTACAAACTTGTTTACATTTTTGTCACTGTTGTCATTTTTGACAGGATCTGGCAGTAATAAGTCTAATTTAATATGCAGTTTCCTGCCATAACCAGTTCTGCAGATGATTTTCTGGTGGCCATTGATGGCATTGCGTGTTGCCACAGCATCGTGTTATCAATTGCTTGTTGTAGATCCCTATTACTTGATTTCTTTAATGCCTTTTTGATTATTTGGACAGTCTTCTCTGCCAGACCATTCGACTCCAGGTGATATGGTGGTGTTTGTATGTGTCTGATGCCATTATCATGAAAATAGCTTTCTATTTCCCTAGCTATGAACGCAGTTCCATTATCAGACACAATGGTTTCCGGTAAACTGTGACACGCAAACACAGCATTTAACGTCTTAACTGTTTCAATTGCAGTTAAATTTTTTTACAATTCAGCACTCTATCCACTTTGAGAAAACATCTATGACTATGAGCAAGAGTTTTCCATTCACTGGTCCAGCATGGTCTATGTGGACCTTTTGCAATGCTTTTGTGGTGGTTGCCATGAATTGTATATCTTAGCTCTCATGTTCATTTCTGTTTGACATGCCAAACATTTTTTGATATTTTGCTCTATGTCAACTGAAATTCTTGGCCACCAGACATAGCTGCAAGCCAGTGCTTTAGCTTGCATGACTCCAGGGTGGCCCTTGTGCAGTAATTTCAATACTTGTTGTCGGCCTTCTATTGGTTTCATGACTTGATCGCCCATTAATATGCATCCTTTGCATATAGATAGTTTATTACAATTTGTCCAGAACCCTGGGTCAACATACTGAAGCTTTGAAGATGGCCATCCATTTTTGATCCATCCCATAAGTTTCTGACAGCCCTAATCAGAGCTCATCCAATTGGCTACGCATTTGCTATTCACTATTTCTGAGTTTAGAGTGTCAATATAATTTATTTCTGCCTCCATCATTGATTGTTCTTGCTTGTCCGGCCTTCTTGATAATGCATGGGCATGTGCAATCTCTTTTCCTTTTTTGTATTCTAATATGTAGTCATATGCTGACATTATGCTTCTCCAGCGCATCATACGTGGGCTTAAATGTTCAGGAGCTAAACGATCACGGCCCAAAATACCCAGTAATGGCTTGTGGTCCACAGGAATTGATGGAATTTTTCAGGCCGAACATTATAGCCAAAGCCTTTTTGTCAATTTGACTATAGTTTTTCTCTGATTTTGAGAGAGTTTTCGATGCTAAGCAATAGGGCGTTCCCCATTGTGACATAGGTGAGATAGCAACGCCCCCTCCCCACTCTGATGCATCAGTTGTTAAGCATCAGTTGTTAAGCATACTTCTAAACAATTATTATAATGCACCAATAGTTTCTCAATTGACAATAAAGTTTTTGTCCGACAGAATGCTTCTTCGTGAATTCTAGACCAATGCCACTTCTGATCTTTTTTTAATAGTTCATATAATGGCTTTGATATATGAGCTTTACTTTCCAAGAAAAGCTCAAAAAAATTTATGAGACCTAAGAAAGCCTGTAACTGTTTAAAGTTAGTAGGTGGCGATGCATTTTTAACTGCATTTATTTTCTCTGGGGATGGTCTCTTGCCTTTATCAGAAATTAAATGGCCTAGAAACATCAATAATTTTGACATCCATACGCTCTTTCTGGCATTTAATTTAACCCCAGATTTATTAACTTTTTCACATACAATAAATAGTTTGTTGTGCAACATTTCTTGTGATGTAGCCATGATAAGTATGTCATCGTAATAGGGAATGTCTGGAAACATGTATTGAGTGTGTATTTATGACAGGTTGGGTATTAATACCAATAGAAAGCTGAAAGTAGGTACTAGAATTACTTTATAATGAGTATATTAGGATTATAATTGCCTAATATGAGGCATGAAATTGATCAGATGATTAATTATTGTGCAGAATGTAAATCTATTACTAAGTTGTCTAGAAAAAGTCGGAACTCTGGCAAAGGTTGTACATGGTCCATGTTTGTTTCATGAGTTATTCATCTTTTTGATTATGATAGACTCGTTTTCCAAATGGATGAAAATCTCCAGTGCATAGGCCACTATTACAACTCTAAATAAATTATTCACTAGTCAAGAATATCCTGAAACTCTATTATAGATAATGAAACTGAGTTCATATGTGAGCACTTTATAGATTTTTTGGCTGATAGGGTATTACATCATTTTAAGGATGTCATACTCTCGGAATCGCATGCTTTAGTTAGAAAGGCCATACAAGTGCTTAAATTAATGCTAAATACAATTTCAACAAGGATGTTAATGAAGTATTAAATACTGATTTTTTTTTCAATATTTTATACATTGTATATCCACAAAAAAAAACATTGCCTGAAATGATAATCAGTGTTGTCACCAAGCAATAACTTTATTGGTGAAAACCTTTTGAATATCGAAAATGTTAATGTCAGTGAAAAAGTAAGCTTTGAGATATTCTATAAAAATGGCTTTCTGGAATGTTAATAAATGTTATCATGTCAAATGGGATTAATTCAGTTTGGCAATAGAAATAAAACAGAGGCAAATTAATCATTTATTGACTCACCAGTTTCATCTGTCCGAGTCAGGAAATAACAGAATGAAATCTATGTGCACCAAAGAGAGTACATGTGTGATGCAAAACAATGAAATACCAATGGATAATTAAATGGAAGAAAAATATTTATTTGAAGTAAATACGCAAACAGACGATTGAGCAGTTGAACTAGTGGAGGATGTTTATCAACAAAATAGCCTCATCAAGAAGAAAATAAGTGAACAGGTGGAAACAGGATTTCTACCTCGAACTATAAGTGCACAAAATCATGGCAGATCTCACAGGTTACATGATTACCTTTTATATAATTAAAGAGTATTTGAATACAAATTTTCAAGCTCTCTTCAGCTATCCGCCCTATCTCATACAACTTACACACATGACCACACATATGTGAAAAAGATAAATGATCTCCAATAGATGTATCATATGCTGAACCAGCCCTCATTAATTGATCCATATCAACATTATGTACACATATCACAAAATATTTGCGCTGTAGGTCATTTATCTTCTTTATATGTGTGTGTGGCATGTGTAATAGTTGTGTGATATAGAGAAGATAACCAATGGGAGCTTGAAAGTCTGTATTCAAATCCTCTTTGATTACATATAATCTCTGGATATATAAATTATACTTGCATTTATTCAAACATTAAAGATTACTTTTTGTAACTTTCTACGGTGAGGAAAGAGTTGGTTAGTTCGTCTATGCATATGTACATATTTGAAATTGTAAACAAAATTTATTGTTAAATTATTGTAATATCAGTACAGAAAGTACATTAATAAATTTCTTTAAATATTTGAAATACAGACACTCTTCACATACTTGGAGCCTAATTGTAAATATAGACAATTTGATCTCAGACTTTCAAAGCCCCTCATTTTCAATGGTATGGACGGCTGAAGAGTTGGAGGTTGGAGTGAATTGAAGCCTGTCCATTAAAGTATGAAGATTTGCTATCTTAATATAAAATGAGCACTGATTATATATATGTGTGTGGGAGATGATAATCTGGACCAACTGATGAGTGCTGGTTTAGCATGAAATACTTATATTGATGATTATTTATCGTTTCTACATGTACGTGGTCATGTGTATAAGTTGTAGGAGATAATGTGGCTAGTTGATGGGTGCTTGAAAGCCTGAGATCAAATTCCCTATATTTACAATTAGGCTCCATGTATGTAAAGAGTACCTGTATTTCAAATATTTACACATTAAGTTTGCATCCTGCCCATCCCTCTATTTTAATGGATAGAGTTTTATATATGAGAGATCAGAGTGACTTGAAGTCAACATGGGCATGGCAATAATATTGGCATCAGCATAAGATTTCAGCTTTCCATCATCAGATTTTCAATGGTATGGATGGCTGAAGAGTTGGAGGTTGGAGTGATTGAAGCCTGTCCATTATAATATGAAGATATACTATCTTAATATAAACTGAGTAATGATTATATATACATATATATAATTATATAATTGAATATTTATAAATACAGTAACTAAATAATTAAAAAAAATTATCCACTTAGGAGCACTTTCAATTATCCCAGTAATCTTTGTCAACTAAATCTTTCAAAGGCTAACTTTGTAGGAAAGCTTTAGTTGACAAACATTACTGGGATAATTGAAAGCGCTCTTAAGTGGATATTTTTTTTTAATTATTTCATTACTATATTTACAAATATTCAATTATATATATTGCTTTAAAAATACAGACATCGTATAATATATATATATGTGTGTGTGGGTGGGTATGTGGGTAGAAGATGATAATTTGGACCAACTGATGAGTGTTGGTTTAGCATGAAATACCTATATTGGTGATTATTTATCTTTTCTACATGTATGTGATCTTGTGTATAAGTTGTATGAGGTCGTATGGATAGCTGAAGGGTGCTTGAAAGTCTGAGTTCAAATCCCCTATATTAATAAATTCCTCTAATTAATTTATTATTACTATAGAAAATTTATATATACTATAATACATTTTAATTCTGAAATGTACTAATAAGATTAGATTTGTACAGGATTAGGCAAATATAGAAAATCCTGGGGAAAGAAAAAATTAACATGTTTTAGAGTTGTTGTGTTATCGCATCATCGACTTACTTCATCATGCATGTGTAAGGAACCAAAATTAATGTTAATACACATAATCATAAACTATATTAAATATTGATTTGTGTAAAGAAATTAAATTAACACAGACAAATATTAAGAAGTATTACTTGTTTCCTTTTGGTTTATTTATATATGTTTATTTTTCACAAATGAATGAACTTGTTTATTAAGTTTTAATATGCATATAGTTTTGTTTAATAAATTTTACTGATGCTACGTGACTGATATTATCAAAATACACTGTAGAATACAGCGATGGCAGAAGATCATCATTTTAGTTATTATTTGCATCTATATAACCTAAGTGAGCATATCTCAAGGAGCATCTTTTGTATTTAAGAATTGAGAATAAAGTCAATATAAAAATAAATAATAGCAAGAGCATTGTAATATATTGGAGACCTTATAGAGATAATGTCTGTTCATTAAATTGTATTATGTTTGATTTATTTATTTATTATCATAGGTATTGAAAGGCAAGTCTGGAAGTGGGAATGATATATTTAGTTATTTCAGATTTAATAATGAAGATAATAAGCATGCGTGGAAATTTTATTTCTATTTTGTATATTTTTATTGATATTTTAGTTTATTTTGTAGTTCAACATATTAATGGAAAATGAAAATTCATATCATTAAAATTACAATCCGATCAAAAAAAACAGGAAATGTTAGGGATCTGCCTTACATCATAATATCAAAGATATTCCTTCTCAAAAGATAAGACTGTAAAGTATAGGACTGTAAGTGACTTGATAAATAAATATTAAAAGAAAGAATATAATTACAAATATAATACATCTATAACGTTATTAAATGTTTTAGAAAGTGAAAGATAAAAATCTCAAAGACAAATTGTGGACATATAAAGAATTTATCATGAATTTAATAATATACCATTTATGCTGATTGTATTTTGAGTTGTTTTTTTTTAAATTTACTTCTTAATAAATTATTTGAAAATATTTTTTAATTACAAATGGATAAAATAATCACATTAAAATAGAATTATGTCCAACTTACTCTGGCATTACTTAATAAAAGAATGTTGTGGGCTGATATAGAAGAGAGAGAAGTGTGAGACAGATATTTGATGCAAATGAATGATACAATGATGAAGATAATGATAATGTCTGATACACATGGAGTTGTAAGATTCTCATTTCATATTGGTTGCTAAGCTATTTAATTATTTTTTTCATATTTATTTAAAAGAAAACATATTTGCCCGTGAGTACACTGTAGAATGAGTTCAAGTGACAATTAATTCAAGTATATGATAAACTTGTTGATCATAAAATAAAGAATGAATAATTAGCTCTTTATAAATGAGTATGGTTAAACTATCTAAATGAAGTGAAAAATCATTGAATTTCTTGAGGAAAATATTTTTATATGATGTTCTAAAATAATTATCCTGCTAACACTAAAGCAAAACCATACTCTGTTGAGTTAATTTCTCCATACTTAATATTTCTTTCATAATATTGAGAATTATATATTTTCCATTTGTTCTTCATCTAGTAATAATTTCTATTCCTTTTTTTTGTCTTTTAATTATTTTGGTACTATTTCTCATGGTTACCATAAATGATGTTTAAGCAATATGATTATTTTCATATTATATATTATAACGGTCGGGAAATATTTAGAGTCTTACCCTATCTGCCATACAAGGACGCCACCAGGTCATTCAAACCTGGACATTTTATATAGTAAGCAGATAGTTACTGTTAAGATCCAATTTTATTTTATATTTGACTGTTAGCCCATAACACTAGCTCAAGGAGTAGCAAAGGTTTAAAATAGATTTATTAAAATATATATTTTAATAAAGATAACAAAAAAAACTAAATCACTGCCAATACTAACAACGCAAAAAAATTTTATTTATGTATATATAACAACAAATTTGAAAAATAAATTACTAAAAAAAAAACGCTTTAGGTTTCATTATTATTATTATTTTTCTCAACTTTAATTTTTAATCTTAGAATGTTGAGCATAGAAAGGCTACCTAGACTACACACTTAAAACATTTTCGAAACCTTTGATTCCAGGCTAAAAGTTCGAAGTCAAACCAACGCTAGCTTCCTGATATAACCGCAATCAAAAGCAATATGAAGATGTTAGCATAAAACCATGCTGACAGGAGCAGCATGATGTTATTTAAAGGACGAGATCCTTGTCCAGTACAGAAATGTGCGTCTGTCTGGCGAACGAATCATGTATACAAAATATCAAAGAGAAGGGTTGCATATGGAGGGAGAACGGAACTTTTGCTGACTTATCATCCCCATCCATAGACCTAAAGGACAGCAATGCCATAAAAATATGTTTGCATACATTGCAACGCAATGACTACACTTTTGGGTCATGCATTCAGTTGGGCAAGTTTTCCTGTATGCTAAAAACATGCTTCACATTCCATTGATATAAACATATGTATATCCCTCCACCAGCATTGACACAACCATGAATAAATAGTCCAAAATCTAAACCCATTTAAACTAACACACACTTAAATGAGTCTAAGCAGCCATCTACATCCAACTTACATTTAAGTCAATTTAATAATTTAATTTATTCCTTAAAAATATTTAGTTTAAGGTATTTAACTTATTTTAAAATCACATATTGTATCTAACTTATTTTGACATCAAACAATATATTTGACCTATTTTTAAAATCTAACAATACACAAATAATGATGTGCTCGATTTTATCTTTAGATTTATATTTGCAATCGCAAACTCCTGCCCTATTACAAACACATTTTATACTAAGCATAAATAAAAAAATATATAATACATATTTCAAAAAGATTACGTTTAAATTTTAGATAAGACTTTTAAAATGGAAAAATTTATAAAAATAAAGTTCAGATTTGATTAGGATAGAAAGTCTATAGTTCATATTTAAAGGAAAATAAAGTTTGGAGATTTTAAATTAAAGAGAGTTTATAGTTCATTTTTATCATTTATAATTTATACTTTTTTTTCTCCAGGCTGATTCCTTGACGATGAAGATCTGATTTTATGCAAGAGCCATTTCTTGTGGATGATGACAATTTATGAAGATGGTTCCAGTGGTTTGATCCTGGGATACAGGGAGATGAAGACTACCTTCAGCTGGCTGAACTGAGGGAAGTGTGATTAAACAGATTACATTTTTGGTAATGGTGACAATAACTCTTTAAGTTTCTTTTCTTTTCAGCAATGTCAAACAATTTCAAAAATTATAATCTTCTAATTAATTATTTTCTTTGAATTTTTCCTTTTATAGTCTTGAAGTGTCTTATCTATATGTATTTCATTGGTTCTGTGGTTAAGTAGATTTTTTTCTCTGTGGTCTGTGTAAATATCATGGGCGGGGAGAGGAGCAAGTCTTCTCACTCTTATCTATTTTGTAGTAATTTTTTTAATGACTATTATTTGTGCATTTTGAAAATCTGTGCATTTAGTTCATTATTAGATATCTCCAAAAAAATTAAGTACCAAAATTTAAATGTAATGTATATATATATATATATATATATATATATATATATATATATATATATATATATATATATATTATAATATATATAATATTCCATTTTCAAAATGTTTGGACCAATTTGAAATATGTTTAAAATATATTAATTATTTAAATATCTTTAGAAATAATAAACATATTTTAAAAACTTGAAATTGTTTGGAGAAATAATAAAAAAATCAAATTTCATACATAACAAAAAATAAGGAGATAATACCCATGTAAATAGAAATAATCTTTGGCACTTGATGTTACCAAAAAATATCAATTACTACTAATTGGCAATCCCTAAGGCCAAACCAGTTTTTTTATTAAGCAAAAGAGCTATTATATGTTAAATGGAAAACTAGTTAGACATCAGGTATTTCCAATTAGTAGTTAGTGATAATTTCTTGGTAACATCAAAGGTTAAAGATTATTTCTATTTACATGGATAGTATCTTGACATTTCTATTTTTTATTATAATATAAATCCATGGAAATATTTAATTCAATAAATACTGTCAAAATAAATTAATGTTTTTATTGCTTATAGATTGTTACATAATTTCTCACCAAAGGGAAAAGAGAATGAGTGTAACAAAGAAGTGGAAATATAAAAAGTGCATTTTTATTCAGCATTGGAGATTTGGACTGTCTCTGAAGATTCAACATCCATAGAAGAGTGCTGTTTGGATAGATAATTTTTCTTGGAGAATTTTATCACCATAAAGATCCACAAGAAATCTAGGAATAACTTCTGATCACACAATTCCCATTATTACTATACTAGTCTGTAAGGCATATGTAACTATTTATAATAAATAAATTTTACATAAAAATTAATTTGTTCTTTAAATAAACTTTATTACATAAACTTCCTTATTGTTAAAATATTTGTTTTAATTAGTATCAATACACAGCAAATAATTTAGCACAACCCCAGTCTGAGTAAAGACTGTACAAAATTAGAAAACCAGTTCATGTGAGGAACTAAAAAAAATTAATAGTTCATTAGAATGTCTTGTTTCTAGGAAAATAATTGAAAAACTATTCTTAATAAATGGTAGTACAGGCAATCACACTACTGTATTATGCTGCTCAAAAAGTGATTGAATTAGTAATCAAACCTTCTGGCCCATCAGAACAAAAACAGCTTTCATATGCTTTAGTAACAAAAATACTGAACAATTATTCAGTCCTCAATCATCAAAGCAAGTGTCTTGTATTCATTTGTAATAGATTTACAAATTTATGGTGAGAAACTGAGAGAGTAAGATCATATCTTAAGAGATCTTGCTAAAGATTGCCTCTATGGAATTTCTCTATAAAAATCCTTATTACAACAGTTGTTTGAGAGAAATGTATGATGATTCTCTGAGACAACACATTTTAGCCATGAGTAGATTAACATATGAAATGATCATAAAAATAGGATTAGCTTATAAGCTAGTGATAGAATAAAAGTGGGAGGTTCAACATACTAATATGTTGGAAGTTCATCAAACAGTTATAAATAAAAATCTCCAAAAGATATATTTGATTTTGTTGTGGGAAACCCAGCCATGTAGTTAACAAATGTAAAGGGAGAACAACAAAAGGCTTAAATTGTGAAGAGAAGAGACACCTCCAAACATGTGCTGACAATAGAAGAAAAAGTTATAGCCTAGTCATCAGACTATAGTGAAGAAAAAATAGATCAACAAATTAAAACAATGGAAATTAAAGACATAGAGCAAATCACACTATCTGTCACAATTTCCAATAAACAAATAGTTATAGAAATCCGTAGTCGAGTAGGTGTCACTATTTGTAATTAGGAACTGGGAAAAATGACCTGAAACTGCAAAAAAACTTCACGTTAGAGCACGATCATTTTGAAAGCAAAAGATGTGTATGGAACTTGAATTAATATTCAGGGGAGCACTAAAGTGCCAGTAAAAATTAAAAAATGAAATGGAATTTATACATATATGTGTGGTAAAAAGCAGTACAAACACTATAATTTGATAATAGTGGTTTGACCCTTTAGGATTCAAAATCTGTGCGGGTAAGAAAATTACAGAGGAACGTGAATTAAAATAAATACTTCCTAACCTGATTTATGTTAAATGGGTGTCTTTCAAAGTCTCCGTAGTAGAAATTGTACTGAATGATAGTATAATTCTATGCAAATATAAACCATGAAAAGTATCACTTGCCCAACCCACAAAGTTTTAAAACAATCAAATTAATTACACAGAGCACTCCTGTATTCTAAATGGTCAATTCCTATTGTAGTTGTGATGAAATTAAATGGTCAAGTATGTATTTCCAGTGCCTATTGTCAGATAGCAAGTAAAAATTCTAAAAAAAGTCACTACTCAATTCTAAATGTTCACAAAATATTGGCAAAATAGAGCAATCTAATTGTTATGCAAACATTTATTTACAAACAGCTTCCCATCATATACTAATTTCACTGAGTAACTGATGAGATTCATATGACAGCCATGCCCAAAAAATATTTAATTTCAACATATCGCATCATAAAATTACTTTTTACCACCAAATATAATTTAAACAAAAATCAACATGCTGTTTCAATTGCTGGACAAAATGATTCCATACATAGATGATGTTTTGGATGTTTCAGATTCCAAAGAGGGTCTATGTGAACGGTTATTCCAAATAATTGTTTGGAAGTGAAAAAATAAAAAAATAAACTGTAATGTTTATATACACTATAGTATGCTTAGCATGCTTTTCATATCTTTAAAATAATATTATAGTCATAACAATACAACTACGAAGTCGAGGCAGTCTGTGAGAAACTGAAAACTATCGATGAAAGTATGGATAGCTGGAGAGATAAAATTATTAAGATAAATAATTACATGGCAAGAAACCCATCCAGAAACTCTTAAAGCTGTGCAAAATGCGATAAGATTGAACAGCTGCACATAATTACAGGAATTCCTTGGCATTATAAATATTTTTGAATTTTTTTTTACAGTAATAGGCACTTTAGCTCATCCCATGGATAATGTGTTAAAGAAACGGCAAAAATGGGTTTGAGAAAAAAAAAGCACGAACATGTGTAAAAAAACAAATAAAAATGTTGTTGTCATCAGAAAGTTAATAATTCATTATGATAATAATATGGACACAATTCGAACTTGTAATGCATCAGAAAAGGAAATAGTGACAGTTTTAAGCCGTGTAGTGACCAATCACACTAACAATGTCTATCGCTGAAAAAATTATAGCCGATTAGACAAAGAAGCATTAGCTATAGTTTTCAAAATTAAAAAATACCACTAGTATATGTACAGTCCATTTTTAAAATTAATTCCAGATCACAAGCTGTTACTAGAAATTTTTGTAAAAAAAAAAAAAAAAAGCAAAACAGCTTTAGATCATTTAAATCCCATGATGCTACACTGGATGGAGTTGGATAGCATTTTGAATTACAATATCCGAAAGGAATCATAATACAACTCGTAGATGGCCTCTTTTAGATTGCAAATAAAAATGAACCTATAGAAACACTTATTTTGATAAATTAAATAAACAAAATAAATTTGGAAATGGACAATGAGCAACCAAAGATTCCAACAGCCTGTAAATTAGATAAGGAAAGGCGTTTCAAATAATCGACTGGATATCCTGCATATAGCTTGGGCATAGAAGGAAGAGATCTATATATTAAAAAAGATAAAGTTGTTATACTTGCTGTAGATCATGAAAAAAAATTGAAACTACTATGCAAGATTTTTCATGGATAATTTGAGCAAAAATGATGGCCTGGGGATATATATGATTTACAGATATATATAAACAAATTGAAGAATAAATTTTAAAATGTGATTCCTGGCAAACAAAACTCTCAAGTTCTCTTAAAAATTTTATTGCGTGATCAAATGGTACCAAGTCATATGGATCATGGAGGACCTTTTATATGTAATTTGTTCCTGATATTTATTGACATATGCTCTAAAAGTCAGGAGTACAAAATTATTGAGAGTATGAATTCTGAGGAAACTACCTCTAACCTATTGGAAATATTTGCATATCAGGCTTTTCCAGATACTACAGTGACAGATAAACGTACTGGATTTGTGTCTTCGAAATTTGAAAAGTTTTTAAAAAAGTAAGGCGTTCATCAGATTTGAATATTTCATCCCACCCAGAGTCAAGTGAGATGGTGGAGAAAGCTATACAACAATAGAAATTGACACTGCAAAAGAACAATAATTTAAAACTGAAAAAGTCAAATTAAAATAGCATTTTCTCAAGATTTCACACCATCTAAAATAACTGGGTACATCTTTAGCTGAACTGATATTTAGCTGAAATTTTTAAAATAGACTGTCTACATGAATGCAATATAGTACCGTGGAAAAGGATACATCGGATTATGAAGAAAGCAACAAGATTTGGATAAGAGTTCAGTTTAAAAATATTAAACAAAAAACAAAGCAGTTGTAACTCTATATGTGGAGATGATAGAAATGTGTATTGGAAAGGGTACTATTCTGCCATGTCACACTAACCATATTTGCAGACGATTTTCATTAAAGCTGCAAATGAACGATGCGTTGTCAAGTAAACCAATTAAACCTAGAGGCCAGATAAACTATGAGCAAATGAATGATTTGGTAGTGGAAGAAGATAATAGCAAAAATACCATTATGTTAACAAGGTCCAAAAGAGTTTTAAAAGAATCCTCTTTTACCTGAAAGATTGTTACATCAGAAAATTGTCTTTTCTGAACTGGGGTAGGGTAATTGTTGTATTGTGGAAATAAATTACAATTTTCTATTTGTTATATATTATTACATAATTTCATGCTAAAAGAAAAGGGAACGTGAAAAACAAAAAATAGAAATATAAAAAAGGAGCATGTTTATTTGGACTGTCACTGCTGAAGATTCACCATATATAAAGCACAGCTTGGACAGAAGATTTTCCTGGTGAATTTCGCCACGATAGAATCCCATCTAAAGCAAACCTTGGGACAATTGCAAGCCTCAAAGGTCTTCTTTTTAGTTTAATTAAGCCATAATGCATAAGTAAACATTTATAATAGATACATGTATATAAAAATTAATTTGTTATGCAAATAAACTCGATTGCATAAAATTACTTATGGGTTCGGTGATTATTTATTAAAAAAAATTGTTGTCAATTAGTATCAACACACTGAACTTTGGTTTTTCTAACGTAACTTTTTCTCTTTCATAAAAGTTTATAATTTCAATATAATTATAACCATAAAATATATTTTATATTTATTTTTAAAATCTATTTTTCAAAGAAAAAAATTATTTGCTGTTACTTATTTTTTTAATATAGCCACCAAATGTGTTCAAAATTCTTATTCAAATGCAGACTTTGATAATTTGGAAAGATTTACTATTCATTTAAAAATCGTATATTTTCCACTTGGGTTGGGAGCAGGGCATGGATCTCATGCCTCCCAGAGCATTCCCATATTGTAGATGGGGAATAGTCTTCAGATATAAAGATTATTTGCAAATAAGAAAAATACCGTAAATAAGCAGTCGTTGGCAATGGGATAACATAGAAAATGGTGTAGGAGGCAGTGGCATGTTTACTTCTATAAAATTCCACAATTGATATGCCAATGGATGTATAATAGTGAGTGGTGACTGCCATTAAATAAGTCAACGCACAATGGGTGCTGGGTCAGTAACAATATTCTTCTAAGTCAGCAGAAGATCATTATAGCGACAACAGTGAGGAGGAAATAGTAGATGGATGTTCATTTTATGAAATTTTGTTAGCACCCTAAGCCTGTTATTGAGGCTATTTCTAGGCAAAGAAGACAAGGAAACCACTTTGCTTTATAATTTCCTCGTTTTATTATATCTACTGGAATCATTATGCTTGGTGTTGAGTCCTTAGTTAAAAAAATGACTTTGGTATCTTGTCCAACAGGAATGAATATACATGAGGCTACTCGTGTCATATTGATGTTATAAGATTATATGATTAAGTGAAATGAGGTGGGCGGGATTTAGTGAAGTATGCAGTGGATATGTTATTTTATAGGCTGATGATGATGAGAATAAATATAAATATTGGGTATTTGTTAATCATACAAATTTATCTGACGACTTGTCATGATGATATAGAAATTGATGGAATATATGAGAAGGTAGATGAAATTATTCCAAAATGAAGGGGAAATGCATGTATATTGCTAGTGCGTGTTCGAAATGCTATTGTGGGAAAAGGTAAGGAAGAGAAAATTGTAAGGAAATGATAGTATTGGAAAAAGAAATGAAAGAGGTAGCAGACTTGTAAAATGTTGTAAGGATATTGGGTTTGTGATTAGAATCACTTGTTTTGAAAAACCATATTAGAAGATTGTATACATGGAAAGCTTCAGGGTATAAAGAACATTATCAAATATTATATATTGATTCAGGATAAATATAAGAATGATATTATGTTTTTCCCAATGCTGATATAAATAGAAATTATAATTTAGTTAGGAATATATTAAAGTTGAGTTTAAAAATAATTAAAAGAGGGAAAAGATATGTAATATAGGACTTGAATAAATTTAGAGATATGGAAAAAGAAAAATTTGATCTAATATGCGAACATGAAATAAAATGGATTGTTCAAGATGAGAATTATATTAATAATTCTGATAAGTGTTGGTGTAGAATTAAAGAAGGCTACTTAAAAACAGCATAAAATAAAATAGTTATTATTCCAACAAGAAAAGCTAAATGGCCTTGGATAATTGAAAGTATGTTGGAAAGAATGAAAGTATAGAGACCATGAAATAATGTAAATATTGAAGAAGAGCAAAGTGCATATAGAAAAATTAATATTGATGTAATACGAGAAACAGATTTAGCAAAAAATTGATTGCAGCAAGACTATAGAGAAATAGAAAGGTTTCAACAGGTGAAAAGGTGTGATCTGCTATTTGATAGAATATAAAATATCACTTGGAAGAAAAAGATATGGATAACGAGGGTGATTATAAGTAGGAATGGAAAGACATTAATTGATAGCAATGATCTGTTAAAAAAAAGAAAAAATATCTTCAGAGTTTATTTAGTAGAGAAAATAATTTAATTAATTATGAATTTGAAAATGAAGAATATATTGGAATAGGTGACAAAGGTATGGACAAATTGCCAAATGAAGTACAAAAGTCAATTTCACAAATGAATATTGGTCAGGCTGTTGGATATGATGCTATACCTATAGATTTTTGAAAGAAATGTCTAAAGTTACTATGAAAAAAAATAGATGGATTTTGCAATTTGATATATAACAGTGGAATTTGAGCTGAAGATTTTTTAAGAACTATAATGATTTCAATTGTTAAAATGAAGAAAGAAGTTAAAAGTGAAGACTAGAAAACAATAAGTTTGTTATATCATGCTTCTAAAATTTTATTTAGGATTTTAACTCAAAGAATTTATGGAAAGGTAGAGTATTACGTTGGAGAAGAACAGTTTGGTTTCCAAAGGGAGAAAGATCCAAGAGATGCTATTGGTGATGTTAGAACAATTTCAGAGAGATATATTGAAAAGGATAAAGAGATTAATATATATTTTGTGAATTTGGGAAAAAATCATTTGATAAAATAATCGGGAATAAACTTATGTCCATCTTAATACATAAACAGGTATTTTGAAAAGAGAGAAGATTGACTTCAAATATGTATATTGAGCTATATATATATATATATATATATATATATATATATATATATATGCTTGCTTTACCATTCATTGTGGTTTAACTAACGACCCTAAGTCCAACCACAGTGAATGTAGGCTAAATTGAAATAGAAATTTTAAAGCATATTCAAGAAATTTAATGAAATAAAGTTAAAAGCTTTTATTTTAGATAAAATAAAATTCCTAGAATCTCAGAACTCATTAGAGAAAAAGATTATTTAGATAGGAATAATTAATTTAAAACATGTTCTTAATGAAAAATAAGATAGCAGAACAATGGCATTGGAATGTAAGATGGCCAACAAGTTAGATATAAATTGAGAGCTTGTTTATTGTTCTCTCTCTTTTACCTGGGTCAGCTCTATTGATTGGACCGAAAAGCAGCCACAAAGATTTTTTTTATTGGAGAAGAAATAAAGAAATACAGTTAAATTTTTGGAAAGAGCTGTCTGCAACCAGGAAAATATCTTAGCTCCCTGTTGAATAAATTTGTAAGCCACCAGCCTGCTATATACGAGAAGAAATAGAACTTAAAATGGGTGTTGTAGGTAAAATGGCTGTCTTTCCATTGTTTTTCTGTCAGTTGGAGCCTGAAAGATGTAACCCAAAAAATGTAGAGTGCTAGAACAATTTTGCCTGATCCATGCCTGCTGCTATAAATGGATAACCAAGGACAGAAATCACCATAAGGTATCTGTATGGATTGCTGACCAGAATTTCTTCATTGCTATCTAATAAAGACGTATGCAATCTTAAATGGTTACCGGTAACTGTAATTTTCACTTATATTTTATTATGGCTTAAATCATAAACTTAAGTCATTTATATATTATAATTATAATGTGTTCATATATATAGCCTAATAATTTTTTAACATTTTCATTATGTTATTTTTTTGTTGACAAGTATAATGGCGATTCCTACTCTCTTTAAGGTATATGTAAATCTTTCTAAATCTTTAGTTCTTTTTAATTAACAGATCGCCAATATACATTACTAGAATTGTATACTACTTATATTTTTTTAAAGAAAGAAGCGTGAGTTCTTTCTTATAGCCTGGAATATATAAATATATAGGAAAAACTGGAAAGGAGAAATAATTTAACTTCATTTATTCTTACTTGTTTAAACCGCTATGATGAATATGGGGAGATTTCACATTATTATAAAACTTCATTTGGATAAAAAAAAAAAAACTTCTTCCAATTCTTTCTGCTGGCTTTGGTTTTACTGATTTTTTTTTATATATTAGAAAGACATAAAAAAAGCAGAACATGCAATTGTTTTTTTAAGCAAATTATTCAATGTTTCTTTTAATTTATTAGAAATATAAAAGAAAATGACATTCGAGTATATTTATCAAAGTATTAAATTTTATGCATTTTATAAGAAAGATCCAATCCTGCCTTTTATATTTTATACTTTCCTGGGTTTTTACTAATATATATATATATATATTTGTCTAAAATGTATATAGCTTACGCGTTTTGTAATTTTATTAAATGTGAGAGAGGGTACAGTACATTTATATATATATATATAAATCTTAAGTCTTTATTAACTCTGAGGGTGAACTAGTTAAATAGTGATTAATTACTAATTAATATACATATGTTTCTTATAGTTTAATGTTAGTTAAAAGCTATAAAGTAATAATTATTTTTAAGAGAGGATATTTTCTCATTCTCTGAAAAATTTGAAGTCATATTATTTTATATACATATATTTTACTTAAACTTTTTTAAAATTTTATGGTCGTTTGATCGCATTTTCTTTTATATTGCGCTAATCGGTGATTCCTGAGCATCTTGGCACATATCCATAGCCCCCGTTGTCTTTGATTCATAGTCTAACACTGCTCTGAGATTGCCATTGATAATAAAGTGGATCTCGACTTTTTTTCAAATATTACTACTGGACACAAGCACTTATACTCCGGTCCTGAACTCGGATCATGCTGTGGCAAATATACTTCATTTCTCTAACTATTTGTTAGACCCAGAGTGCTACCCAGACCTCAAGTTATCCATGTGTAAAACGTTTGTGCCCAAAAGACTTGCTTTTAAACTCACATAATTGAATTACCAAAGACCATGATAGTTTTTAATTTTATTATGGATAAAACCTTACCTTATCATATGCTCAAAATATTACTGGGTAAATCAGAAAAATGTCCACTGGGGGATTTATCTTTATTTTGTCATTTAAATGCAGTCTATATTTGAACATGGCCTTAATCTATTTAACTAGTTTAACCAATTATACATTTTGTAAATTCACCCTAGAGTTATGTTTTTCTGTCTTCTTTAAAATAAAGCACCCAGTTGTTGGCTAGGCATAGTATGGTTTTATAGTTGCCAACCAATTTGTTTATGTACATTAATTGGATCTTACTAAATGTATTTCTCGATCTCTGTTTACTGTCGCAAGAAAATAACTTGCAACATTTTTTTTTTGTCAATTGATTCTTCAAATTGTCATTTCATTTAATTGAACAATAAACTTTCATTCACTAACCTCATCAATATTTTGTCTGTATCATTATATATCTTAAACCTGATATTTCTTTATTAAAATTCCCCTTTGGGATCTCATCTCTCCCTGACCACTAGGCATACACAAAAAAAAACAAATTCCAGTGAGGTTTGGGAAGTAAGTCGCTTAGTAGCAATCTGGAGGAGTAGGTGTGGTTCGAACCCCCTCTACTGGCATCTCTTGGTTAGATTAAAGCAATTCTACTTTTCATACCATTACAATACTAGACAAATAATATAAAATAAATTGGGGAGAAATGAGGCTGATGAAGTGAATTTAGAAAATAGAATTAGGCAAGGATGCAGTATGTTACCTGCTCTCTTTAATATTTATTTAGAAGACATGGTGATAATTATTTAGACTGTGGAGAGAATGTTGGAAGTAGATCATAAATATATAAGATTTGCAGACGATATGGCTCTTATAGATGAGTATGAAAAGTGTCTTCAGAATACATTGGATAAATTGGAAGAAGAATATATGCAATATAGAATGAAGATTAATGTTGAAAAGGTTAAGTGTTTACAGATAGGGAGAAATACAAAAAGACTGCAAATTGAAATCCATTATAACGTAGTTAATCAGGTAAATGGATTTAGATATTTGGATAGTTGGCTGAGTGGCATTGGAGGAAGTGAAGATGAAGTTAAAAGAAGAATAGCATTGAAAAAGGAGGTATTTATTAAGATAAAAATATATATATTGTGGACCTTTGAAAAGAGAAATAATAAACGTAATAATTAAATGCTAGGTGTGGAATGTACTTATGTATAGTTGTAAACATGGTCAATGAGTAATAAAATTAGGAACCTATTGGAAGCGTTTCAGGTGTGATCATGGAGAAAATGGAAGAAATCAGTTAGATGAATAAAATAACAAATAAAGAAGTTTTGAAAAAATAAATGAAAAAAGAAGATTAATTGAGAGAATCATAGAGAGAAAGAGAAATTGCATTGGACATATGTTAAGAAGAAATTATAGTTTAATGAAAGATATTTTAAAGGAAATGGTCAGTGGAAATAAGAAGAAAAGACGGAAGAAATTGAGATTGTTGGATGACAAGATAGGAAGAGTTATGTGAAATTGAGCTGGATAAGGAAAAGAATGGTATGGAAAAGTGATTGAATTGATGGTGTGACTACTCGCTGGACCTGTTCATTTGATAGAATACTGCTGATGATTATATTTTCCACATTTTCAAAATCTTGCTTGTTTGATTATGGTTTTCCTAACTTCATAATAATAATAATATTCATTAAATATTTTAAGTCTTACTCTATTACAAATTAAAAATAGATTTTAAAAAAATTACCACTAGAATTCAATTAATTTAAAACGTATTTTTATCAAAAATATTCACAGGTATATATAAACCATTAATTTTGAAATCTTCACCAATTTGCGTTAAAGCGCAATATTACCATTGAAATCTTTTTTTATTTATGTTTAGGTTTCTGATAATTAGGTTGCATATTCACTATCTTATTCAGATATTAGATAAAGTAATCAAAAACAAAACAAAAAGTTATATGTAATTTGCATTTTATTAGAGTAAGATTAATCTTAATGATATTCAGTTCTTTTGATATTTTTTATTTCTATGACTTAAATCTAATAATCCCAATGCCTTTTTGATCCTGATTGCGATCAAATCATCCCAAATTTCAGATCAGAAATCTGTAATTTAATATGGTTTAGACTTTAAAACTTGAAGATTTAAATTACAAATTTAATTTAAATCAATTTATTTAACATTTTTATTTAAAATAACAAATCATCAAAAATGGAAAGAAGTTTAATAAATTATGTTGATTTAACATATATTTAAATAAATCAACAATATAAAATATATTCATATAACAGAAATAATATATAATAATTAACAGGCAGGCAGCAAACGTTAATATCACAGAAATGTGTGAAGGTTAGCCTTTCAAAGTGGTAGTCGACAAAAACTGCAAGGATAATCAAAAGCGCTCCTAAGTGGATAAAAAATTTTAAAACATATCTGATTACTGTATTTATAAATATGCAATTCTATAATAACGTATATTGCTTTGAAGAAATACAAACATTGAATTATAATATTATTACATGTAGGAATAATAATCATACACAAAAAGTTATTTTCGAAAAAGAAATAATTTTTGCCCTTTTCAATGTGCTTTAACTAATTTACAATTATACTCTATATTGCATACATAGTGACATATATCTTTTTATAACTAAAATTGATTATAACCTATTAAAACCATAAAATATTTTCAAGTAAAAAAAAAATCCTCTGTAAATGTATATTATATAATCTTCCATTCATTTATTATTAGCCAATTATTAGTCAAGTTAACTAATGTTTTGTATATGTTCATACAATTATTTTTGTTATAATTAATGTAATTGGTTTCATATATCTTATATTAGCTTCTTTTATATAATTTAAGGAAATATTTTCAACACAATCTATTTTATGTCTATATTTCAAATAATGAATATATAAGGCAGATTTATCATCTCTTTTATTAATAGCACTATTATGTTATTTTGCTCTTTCTTCTAAATGTTTCTCCATGAGTCCGTAATAAACAATGCAGCAACTTCAATTTTCTTATTTTTTTTGTCAATATATTTACTATTTAACCATCCTACTTTAATACTTTATCTATACATTTTTTTATTTTTTAATAATGTATGATAAATTTTAGGGAAGTATAAAAGTTTTATCCACTTTTTGTTATTCTTAGATATGCTATTATTATTTATAATATAATTATTATTAATATTTGAATTAGGTGGTTTATAGTTAAAAATATTTTTTCGATACACTTAAGGTTATATCCATAATTATGACATTAGTCAGTAAATTGTTCCTTTTGTAAAGTATCTATATTTATATCTGTGTTATATTTATCATTTTTATGTTTACAATTTTAATGTTTAATAATTGGTAACAAACAAGCTATAAATAATATTTACAAAGAATTTAATAATAATATGTACAATTATAAAATTTACAATAATGGAAATTTGATATTAAAATAAAGTCTTTAAATACAGAGATTAAGATAGATAATGATGTTAAAATTATATTAAAACATTTCATTAAAGAAGCTAAATTAAGAAAGATAATTTCTATAGATGCACAATAGGTATGGATGCAAAAAATGGCAGGTATTAAAAATTTTAAATATAAAAATTATCAATATAACACATATAAAAATATAGATACTTTACAAGAGAAACAATTTATTGAATTTTATACTAATTATGAATATAACTCTAAGAGTATTGAAAATATATTTTTTAAATTATAAATCATCTAATTTAAATATTAATAATAATTGTATTATAAATAATAAGAATAGATCTAAGAATAATAAAAAGTGGATAAAACTTTTATACTTCCCTAAAATTTATCATACATTAATAAAAAATAGAAATTTTATAAATAAAAGTATTAATAGAGAATGGTCAATGAGTAAAAATCTTGAAAAATTAATAATGATAATTATAAAATAAAAGATAATGTAAAATATAAAAAGGAAATTGTATATAACATTACTTGTGGAATTTGCCGCATGGTTTGTTATATACATACAAGGAAACAATTAGATAAAAAAGGCAAAAGAACATCGTTATGCTATTACTAGAAGAGATGATATATATATATATTCTTTATTTAAAATCCACACATAAAACAGATTGTGTTAAAATATAATTCCTTTATATTTTATTAAAGAAACTAATAGAAGAAAGATATATGAAACCAATTGTATTAATTATAGCAAAAATAATTACATGAGCATATATAAAACATCAAATAATTTTACTAATAATTGATTGGCTAATGATAAATAAATAGAAGGTTATGTAGTATAGATTTATACAGGTTTTTTTTATATGTCTTAAAAATAGTGTATGGTTTTGATAGGTTATATTCAATTTTGTAAAAAAATAAAAAAAGATAGATATCGCTATGTATGCAATGTAGATCGTAAATGTAAATTAGTTAAAGCATATTGAAAAGAGCAAAAATTAATATTTGTTGAAAAGAGCTTTTTGTGTATAATTATTATTATATATATCATTGCTGTTATATAAATATATTTTATATTATATCATATCGTTGATTTATTTAAAAATAACAACTAACTATAAAATCGTATGTACTTTTTTTTTAATTAGACATTGTAAAGGTCTCACCTTTACTTTTGTTAAATAGTTTTAATTATGAAGGTGGATGATTTAAACAATTTTTAAATGTTTTATTTAATTTATGAATTTTCTTAGACATCTATCAAACAGTATGTTATCATATGTAAAGAAACACTTCACGAAATAGGTTCATTAGTGGTTTTATTACATTCAGCAATTCCATCATTGAATCTACAGATTTGATAGCCCTTATTCATCTAGTCCATGGATAGTATTTGGCTGCAGCATAGATCATAGACTATCAAATTTTTGTACCGAAACAGATAAAGAATACTTTTTTCACTATTTCAAATTATGTTGATGAGTCTTCAGAAAAGATATGTCTTTGCTGAAAGATGTTTTTTTTAATTATCCATTTTCAGAGTCTCCAAGTATTTTTATTATTATTTTTCTCAAAATTATTTCACCTAACATATGTTACTTAGTTAAGTTGAAAAAATATTAAGAAATTTATTATAAATTTTTGTTAAGTTTAAAAAATATTAATAAATCTCTTATGAATTCCATTCTTAACATTTAATTAATTCTTATTTTTTTCTTTATATGTATTAAAAGTATTTATCGAACATGTGTTATTTGTGAAATTTAAAAAATATTAAGAAATTGATTTTATATTCCTCTTAATTAGCAAAAATATTAATAAAACTTTTATAAATTATAATCACAATATTTTTTACATCTATTATAAAATATAAACATTTGCGAACATTATGATATTTTTTTTCAATTAGCGTAAGATTGATTTTGAGCACCTTTATTATTTTTTCAAAACATTTTGGCAAAAGGATTAAAATGTAGGATGTCAATTGACAGAAGAGTAATTCCAAAATTATGGGATATTAAATAACAGGGAAAAATTTTTCCAGTGGTTTGTGCAGAGTGAACATATTGTAACCATTCTATTCTATTAAATTTATTTTAATTACAATCACTTGTGATAATTTTGTGTAAATTTTTGTATTTTTTAATAATATTCAAATAATAAATAAAAGGAAATAATATATACAACAGCTTCCAGTCTGCCATATTGTTTTCAAGATTTATTTATATTTATGCCTATGAAAATATATAATTAAAAAAATGCTTGCTAGTTTCTGGACAAAAAGATAATCCATAAGTACTGAAAAATTAAATCTAGATGTTACAATTAGATCTATTTTAGGCATAATGTTTGATAAATAAGAAAAATAAGTTAGTACTTTTATTTTGGGCTTTCTAATGAGTACTCATATTGAAATATCTTCTCTGAGCTTTTTGTTTGTTCTTGATTTTTATTAAAGTGTCTGGTAAAATATTTATAAAGATTTAATCAATACATAATTATGACAACTTGGAATGCTGTTTTGTAGGTTTAAATCTTGTAGTTTCAATAAAATATCATATTTATATAGCTTACAATTTATTTTATATATTTAACCGATCCATTATATTTTGAATTTAATCATGCTGTAAATAATCAATTTAATTCCCTATTATTTCTCACAAAGTTTAGATTGGAATTACTATGAAAGGTATTTTATGATTAATATTGTGTTATTATTACTTTTACTTCATTCATTCAGTCATCCTCAATATAATGTTTGGTGTGTTTAAAAAAATGTTGAATTTGTTAAAATTTGATTAGAATATTTTGTATCAGGTATTCTTGTGTAACAAATAGCCATATGATATGTAACAATTATACAACAAAACGTTATGTACGAGAGACAAATATTCCATAACTATCTATATCAAATAGACTACCTTAAATATTGCTTTGTATTTGAATTTGAAATTATATTTATTCACCAGATTTCTTGTAAATGTTCGACCATATTATTCATGAAAACAGTACAAAATTAAAGCAACTGATTGTTCATGTTAGATGGAATTAAAATTATCCTCTAATTACTCATAATTTGCACCAAAAGATTTTAAACATTATTTTTGTTGAATTTTGATTATATTGTTATAAAAATTTATAATAAATTGAAAATTAATTTTTCGACAACAAAATAAAAGTATTTTAGCCAATATGTTTGATGAAATATGTATTATAAAAACATTAAAAGTAAAGATCTATTGGCTCTGATTCCAAAAGGATTATTATTGTCTATATTTTTACAATCATAACAATTCTATTATAATACGGTAGAATCATTGTTAAAATAAATTCAGATTTATTGACCAGTTATTGAGGAAATAATAATGATTTCAAAAATTCCAAACTTTTATGGTCAGAAACTACATTTGAATCTAACAACGATTTTTTTTTTAATTTCTGGAAAGCATGCTAAATACTAAAAATGTTTTGTTTGTTTTTTTGTAATAGAAAATGTAATTAGGATTTTTTTACAATTCTATTGATAATATATGACATATTAACTTAGTTTTGCTTATTAGTTGCGAATAAAACAATACTTACTTTTAATCTATTGTTATCTCTGAGTACATAAAGTAAAATGCCTAAAGCATTAAGATAATAAATAACATTCCTTTTACATATTTTTTAACTGTTTTCCAGTTATTTTGGACCAAGTATAAATGCTGGAAATTAAACAAAATAATTCATGCGATTACTGAAAGTTTACTATATATTAATGTTTAAATATTTTTTTCCCCACAGACATTCTAATCAGAAGTAATCAAATCGTTTGACTTTCTCCTTCGTCCATTTTAATGGAGGTCGCTTAATAAAGCTGCCGTTTCTGTTTTATATATTGTTAAACTTTAAAATAATACAGTGTTTGTTATGTATTATATTTTGAATTAGTTTGACTCTATTTGATTAATGCAATACGTCTGTTACCTCGTTGTCTATTACATTGTACTTTTCCAATAAATGCTAACATTAAACAGAATGTTTACTCATTCTATTAAAATGATAGGTAATTAGATAACATAACAATGAAATAAATTTATTTTATACATGTCTAAACAATGTTCCGCACTTTAAAGAACAACTTAAATATTCTATGTATCTTCTCACTTTCAACCAATGCGGCCATTAATATCTAATCTAATTATATTAATAATAATAATATAACGCATACCTTCAATTATTAAATTTATTTGAATTTGATTTTAATAATAGTTCACTTTTATTTTGTTTAGCTTTTTAGAGATTTAATAAAATTTTTAATCGAAGCAAACGTTTTAGTTTTCTAATTACAGTGAAAGATTATTTGAGGGATATAAAAATTATTTAATTTTAAATTAAATTAAAAAACTAACAGCCTATTGATCATTTATTTAAAGTATTAATATAATACAGGTCTGATAATTTATTATTTATTGATTCGGGCTCCCCTCCCTCCAATATTTTAAATACAATTTATTTATTGTTTGTTTAAAATGTTGACGTTGACAACAGTGTCGTAAATCGATAAAAAATTATCTTTTAAGATAGTTATTATTATTGATTTCTTTACACTTTTTATTTTATGAATATTTATTACTTTTCTAATCATGTTAAACAACTATTGTCTATTACGTATTAACATTTATTTATATAAAAAACTATATATATAATTACATTCTAATGAGGATTGATTAAGAAGATAGTTTACGTTAATTTAATCCGTAAACACACATTACGTATTCGAATAAATGCGAATGAAAGAATAGAAATTTTTATAAAACAATTTTATTTTAAAATACTTTCACCTTTTCACTAATGAATCTGAGAAGTAGGCGTATTAGAATCTGAGTTTATTAGAAAAAATCTTTATTAAATATGTTTATTCCAATATAGATTTATTAATACTGCATGTTGTTAGCAATAACAAACGGATTCGAAAAGTGTGTGTTCAGGAATAAATTTATTTTAGAGAAAGATTAAATATTTTTAAGATTTTCCCCCCAATCGATTAACTTTGTAATTTTTGTTGACATATAAATTGATAGCAATATTTGCTACCGTAATTTATACTATTTAGAAGAAAGGTGATTAAGTACATCATAGTTATATTTATTATTTATTGTACTGAACATGTTTTAATTTAAATGTTATATAACTTTCTTTAGTAGTGTCTACTTATAAATTTTTTCAAGTAAAAATATTCAATTTTTTCATTATATATAAATGTGTGTGTGTACACGAAAGAAAGACACCTATTGATAAAAAGTTTATATGAATGGATATGTATGTAATGATTTCTAAAAAAAAAAAAAAAAGAACCGATAACTAATCAATACCTCGAAAATCTTAAGCAGAGGTAGAGGTATTGCATAAATAAGTTAAACATAATATTTGTTTTACTAATAACTTAAGAGTTTCTGTATTCTAATTTATGCTGTATTTAAAAATGCATTACTAAAAATAAAAAATTATCGTTAATGTATATGTATAATTTTTAATCACTATTAATCTACAGCAAAATAAAAACCTCTCGTATTTGCATCCAGCTTCTTTTTTTATATGTGTCAAAGCGTCGAACCCTGGGACAACTGCTTGTAAGGCAGCTATGCTAACCACTCGGCTATCAACGCTTGACTCCAGTTTTTCTTTTTTCAGCTTCTTTTTTCCATCTCACACAACAAATTATTTTATTGCATCCATCCACGTCACATGTGGTCTCTTTCTAAGGATTTTATACTCTCTTAAGATCTAGTTTAATATTTTACTATTTATTTTTCCAGAATCTTCTCCAACTCAGCTATGGTTAGTTTTTTCAATTTATTCAATGAGGACAATGATATATGTTTGTTATTTCAGACAAATATTTTGCTTGGCTCTCTTATTGTAATAACCAACATATTTTACTCCATTCTTCATTGAGTAATCTAAAGTCTCTACCGTTGATTTTCTGTTAAATGTCTAAGTCTTAATTTATGAACAAGAACTGGTGGAACATGTCTATTAAAAAAAAACCTTTTCCTTCAAACATTTAGGCATATTTCTTTTTACTATTATTTATTCCAAAAACCCTGCATGCATTTTTAATTCTATTATTTCTACGACGTCGACTTCTATGAATAATTTCAACCACTATGTTTCCATTCTTTATTAATAATCTTGTCAATGTAATTATTTTATTTTTTCTAATTCATAATTAACAGTCTTTGTTTATCAATATTTACTGTCTTTGAAATTTATTAGAACAATGCATTAGTCTTTTACTCTTTACCTTTACCCTCTAAATACCTATTTCCATATCATAATTCTTGTGTCATTTTTTGAAATACTGCTGCATTATTTGCAAAAATAACCACAAAACCTGTAAAATTTACATGACATAAACAATCCCCATTCTTTAGATTTTAATTTTAATCTACATATAATTTCTTGGATAACTTAAAGTAAAATGATTTGGAAATATGCATTTTTTTTAATATTATCATGGGATTCAATCACTCATGATCCAGTGTTTTAGTCAACCAGAAATGTTTATAGTATCTTTTCAAAATTCACAAATCTAAATCATAATATCACTTTTTTGTTTAAAATGTATGTATTTTTTAATTATGATTTCTATAAAGTTTTATTTTGTGTTTCACCCAGTGTTAAGGTTGGTAAATAATTAAAAATAATAATTACACCTTTTAAGCAAAAAAAAATTAATATTAGGTATTAAATTATTTTACTGCATTGCATAACTTCATTTATAGGTTAAAAGAGCCTCATTTATTATAACAACGAATATGTGAAATTCAATTGGTTACTTCCTACTGTATTAAACATGTCCAATTTATTTACTTTGTCTTTCGAATTAATTAAGTTATTGAAATTTATGGGTGTCTTAAAGTCAGCACTGAACTTATCTGCCTATATTATTATAATTTTATTTCCAGAATTGGGAGGGGGGACTAATGGTAGCATTATTTATTTATTTTATTATTTTTGATTTTCCTGTTGCATTCGCGCGTATAAAATTTATATATATATCAGTTGAATTAAAACCACACATTATTATATCAGAAATGTAAGTTTTTAAAGTTTAATTCTATCAGAAAACTTGCACAAATACTGAAAATGCATTTAAACCTGTGAATTTACAGGGCATTAAGAAAGTTTATGATTTAGATTCAAAAGTATAGTGAAACTTTAATTTGTTGTGTTATAAAGTGATTCTGAAACCTTCAATATTAGAAGTGTTAATATGAAATTTCAAATAAATTTGCAAGTTTGAGAGCATTTTATGTAATGAAACAATGGTTTATGGAAGTATGAATCTGACAAATTGAGATTTTAGAAGTTTATATTTCTACTATAGCAAAATTTATTTTAAATTTAACTGGCACCTATAGATAAGATGAGGAAAAAGTTGAAAATAGTAAAAAAAGTGAGAGAACAACCAAATATACAATGCTGTAAATAAAATTGAAATGATATGTGTAAATAAGTGCAATGTTGACTTTAAAACACCCAGAAATTTGAATAGATAGGTTTAATAATAGAAATAAAAAGTACTTAATTTGGACCAGTTTGATGTCATATATGCGGTAGAGAACAAGCCAATTGAATTGCCCATTTATTAAAGGGAAAGGAAAGCAAATTTGAAGATAAAAAAGATGCAGATTTCAGTTAAATATAAAAAAGTTAAATCTAATTTACTTTGTGCCTCTATATCTCATAGATAAGAAAAGTAAATTGAATATGGTTAGTATTTGAGCTAGAAAACAAATATAAATTAAGCTTGTTTTATTGTAAAAATGAACGTAATATGAATCAAACAACCAATACTGTTTAAATAGCAAAAAATGTTTTGTTTGTTGTTTTTCTTAATGGCAAAATACTGTATTTATATATAAACGTGAAGTTGGTACATTTTTGAAAAGTATGATCATGAGCAAACGCGTTAAAAATATATTTCGTTAAGTTAATTTTATTCTTTATTTAAAATCTCTGTTATATATATATATTATAATGGGACGGCCTATTTGATAGCCTTAGTTGAGGCACCAAATATAACGGAATGGCATTTAATCATCCCAGTTGATATACCAAATATAATAGAATCGATTATATTTAATGCTTGGAAATCATTAACTTAATGCTTCATAGTTAGGTTCGCCAAATATAACAAAATGGATTATATTTAGAATCTAAGTTGTATATATGGGGATGATTAAATTCCCTAGAAAGAGGATATGCATTTCACTACAATCGGACTTTGGGTCTTCAGGTAGAATGCTAGAAATGAATCAATGAAATACTAAGTCCATGATTATATCTATCTTTTTTATGCTAGTTCTATAATCTTTAAATAAGTTTTAATATAATTTAGACTAGTTTATCCATCTTTCATCCCTCTTTCAGTCACCATTATGCCATGATATTGAAACTCATGGAGAATTTGCAATTAGCTCTCTTCAGGGAAAATTCAAAACAAGTTATTATTTATATGCCTTTATATAAGCATTAATTACAATTGATATTCATATGATATTTATAATACTAGCATATATATAATATAATTCAATAATGATTAAACAAAGAAATCAAGTTAATAAATCAATATTTAATAAATAATAAAAAATATAATATAATAGATAATAAAATATTAATAAATAAATACGGATAAATTTTATCATTTAAAAAATATTAATAAATAATATTTTTGTTTAATACCCTATGATAAAACTCAATACTATAATAAACTTTCAAAAATTAAAGAAAATTGTTTAAATTAACAGATATATAAAAACAATATCTGGGTTCAAAAATTAATAATTTATGTAACTTATTAATTTATTTACCATTCTTATTTATATGTTTCATAATTACCAATATATAAGTACTATTTGCAATTGTATAACTTATATATTATATGTATTTTTGATAAATAAAGTACATTAAACGTTTACAATATTACTGTAGTAAATACAATATAATCATGTTGAAGATATCTGTCAAATAATAACTATTCTTTATATCCCTCATCTAATTTGATGAATTATGTCAAGCTTTCAATTAATTATATTTAATAATAAATATAATTTTCCTATTAAGATATAATGATGCGATGCCAAATTTGAAATAAAAATAATAATAAAAATAATAATAATAATAATAATAAACATATTAAAATAATATAAGCATTATTATAATATATATATAAATAAATAATAAAGAAAACTTATTTATAATAGAGTTGAGAGTGGTAGATATTGAAGTCTATAGTTCATCATCCTAATAAAGATCTTTTATGAAGTATATTATTAATCCATTGGTATAATGATGATTTTATTTATCCTTAAAGGATAAACTGTTAATAATATCCAATGATTTGATTAATGTGAAATAAAATAAATATTCTTCGAATGTAGATGTTCTTAATCTTCATTTTTCTATTATCATTAGACGTTCTATATATCCAATATTTCAAAATATTTTAAAATAGCATGCAAGGTTGGTTTCGAAACCTTTTATGATATAATAATTATACTACTCACTCCACATTGTTTTATCCTTAATATATATAATTATCTTAAATTTATATATATCCGAAGAATAATGGAAGTGTTAAAACAACATAGTTTCCAAAAAAAACTTAAACAGACATTCTTTTCTTTTATATTGCTATTCCTTTAAAATTTAATAGAAAATTAAAATATTTTCCTTGCAGACTTTTAATCCACAGATTATCTTAATTTGGAAAAGTTAATGTTTAAATTCCAATCATTGAACAGTAGTATTGATAAAAGAAATAGTTATTTTTAAAGAGAAATGATTTTCTTTTTTTTCCTTTTTAATAACAAGAGAACGAACGAATCTGCTCGTGTGTTATTACAAGTTCATGCTTAACTCAACTATCAATTGTTCCATTGACATTAAGATTTAATAATAAAATAAAAAATATATATAAGTATTTATTATTAACTTCAAATCTGGAATTTTACTCAAAAGCTTAAGGTATGTATTATTTAAAACTCAAATATATATATATATATGTATACATAATAAAATAGTCAAATAAAAATTTATATTTATAAATAATTTCCTAAGAGATAAAACATGTTAGACCAATAATAATAACTGTAAGTTACTATTATATTTCCCCTTCCCTTCGGAAATTTAAAATTTTAATTTAAGTTAAAATTTTAAACACTTACAACTATTTTAGTATATTCTTAAAGTTTAATTGCATTTATAGTTGGATTTTATGAAGGGTTGAATTTTTTTTTACTGTTATATCTTCCTAATACTTGGGCTATCCTATTCTTTTGATAATGATCAAAAATAAAATTAAGGACATTGATGGTTAATATTTTTTTTTTATAAAAAAATAAATAAATAAAAAAAATAATGTGTTTCCTTCTTAGACAACACAAATATATTTACTAGTCTTATTCCTGCTTCTTTAAGACTTATGAATTTGAAAAGAACTAAATAAATACTAGAGTATCCATTTATTAATATGAATTGACTCTATTGTTTTTACTTATTTTAAGGCATTAAAGAATACCCTCACCAAAGCTAATGTTTTTAACTATACTTCTCTTTACATTGATCACTATTATTATTTTTTATACAACCGTATGGTTTACCCTGCCCAATTCTTATCTTGATCTTCACCTTATTTCTTTATAAAACATTATAATCATCCAAAATAAGGTTTTAAAATTCGTGAATTGTATGTACCATGAATCTCTCCTTCTTGGTTAATCCAAAATGCATTTGGACCTGCCTTTTTAATGATAGTATAAGGTCCTTCATATGTATTATAGAATTTATGGTATTTATTCTCCAATGGTTTACTGGGATGGAAAGTCTTTATTAAAACTCTATCTCCAACTTTAAATTCATAAATACATTTTTTTATTCAGACTTCTATTATTTGCCATTTTAACAAGTTGTTTATGAGCTTGTAAAATGTCTTTTTCTTCATTTATTTTGGGTTCATTAATAATAAGTTTATAATTTTTAAATAATATAAGTATAATTTGATGAAAATGTAGTCATACAGGTGAGAATATTTCTCCAAGACTAGTAAGTATTCTTCTTATACATACTTATATACATATACATCTATAATTGTATATCTATACTTTATAGATTTATAGATTATGTTGGCATTTTATTACCTTATCATATTAATCATTTGGTCTACTTCCTATTTTAGATTAAGTAACCAAAGATTAAATTTCATTAAACAAATGTATACTTGTTTAATTTAATTTTTCTATATTTAGTTCCTTCATCAATGTTTATGTCATCAAAATTTCTATATATACATTTTTTTAACAAACTATAATGGGTTCAATCATTACTCATTGTCTGTTTTCATTTTTAAATGGTCACAATCCTTGAAAGTCCTTCCATAATATGTGCTAATATTCATTAAGCACTATCATTCATGTGTTTAATGAATGTAAATGGACCTTCATAAATATTACATAACTTATGAAATGTATGACCTTTTTGAATTTCTGAAATATTCATTTGAGAAGTTAATAATTCATTCTCTTTATTAACTCTACAAGTATTTAAATTTAATTCCTCTAAACCAATATTAATAAAATAATTTTCAGTTTCATTCATTATATAATACTGAAAATTTAATCTATTATTAGAGATAATTATTTGTTGTGGATCTTTTTTAATAAATTTTAAATGATTCCGACTAAGACTCTGTTCTTTACTATTATCAAAGGTATCTATATTAGTTTTGAGATAATTATCCTTTATCTCAAACAATACCTGATGTGAAAGAATAGATTTTGGGTTAAAGTCATTTATGTGATCAAGATCTTTAACAACAATTTCCAAATCATTCACTACTTCATTTTCTATTTTTTTATCACCTTGAGTCTTATATCTTATATATGTTTGTTGCAACTCCATGACTTGTGTGTTTTGAAAACTATTTATTTCATTCTTTTCCACAATTCCTTTTGAATTTAATGGATTTCAATTAACCATTTCAAAAATATTATGCTGACTCTTTATATCACTACTCTGTTGTGCAATATCAAAGTGGCCCTGACAATTTTCTTCTGGGGTAATCAACTGAACTAATAATGATCCACTCTGGGTATAATCACTACATTCAATGTAAGTTTGAAGTTCTTGTTGTTGATTGTTCACCCTAATCTGCATTGTATCATTCATGATTGTTTTAATGGAATTTATTTGTGGAATTGGTATTGTCTCTTCTAAAATAAGATTAATAGGACATTTTTCTATTCCATCATTGGGAATCTGAGATATCCAACCAGTAGAAAATTCAGTGTCAAGTAAAGTTTCAGCATTAAAAGAATGTTCATTACCTTTATTGGATTCAAAAATAAAACCATGCAAATCTTTTTGAAAGATAATAGCTTGTTTTTGATTATCTGAAATACGAATAGTAATTCTATCATCTTTTTCATACATAAGAAACCAATTTCCAATAGCTAAACATGTTGAATCAAATGAAAAGAAAATAGGTTGATTAGGAGTACCAAGTTTAACTTGACTACGTGCACTCTGTAATTCTTTTAAACATGATTCCAAACTATCCTTCTCATAAAGGTTACAACTATTATACATATTAGCAAGTTTTCCATTCAAAATAATCTCTAAAGAAATTATTTTATTCTCCAAAGATCTAAGTTGATGATCAATAGTCTCTAAAACATTATTCTGGGATTCTATCTCATTATTATGTTTAGTAGAGAGTTGATCTATTCTTGTGTGTGTTCGTTGTCTATCTTCTTGGATTTTATTCCGTATTTTATTTTGTTCTTCTTTTACTTCTTCCCTAAAAATTCCTTGATTTTTATACATTTCATCACATTTAACATTTAATCTATCTATGATGTCACTTTGGAACTTACTAAACCGCTGTTGACATTTTGAATTATTTTCATCAATTTCATTCTTTAGATCATTTAATGCTTGTTTAATTTCTATGTTATCTTTTTTAACATTATCCCCATTTAAATTCAATTGTTGAATTTTTGTAGATAGTTTATTTTCAATTCCTGTTATTTCAACCTTAAAATCACTTTTTAAACTAATATTATTATCATCCAATTTTTGATTCAAATCACTTTTCAAGTTACACATATCATTTCTAAAATTAGTACTATTATCATCCATTTTTTATTCAAGTTATTTTTTAAATCATCTAGTTTTTTATTCATATTATCATCTAATTTATTCATAAACATTTGTAACATTTGCTGAATTGTATCAACATTAAATGATTGACTAATTCCAATTGTAGATGATTGATTTAAATCTTCATCAACTATATTTGGTGTTTGAGATAACACTTGATCTAAACTCTGGGTTTGTTGAGGGTATTCAACTAGGGTTGTAGAACCCCCAGGTGCTTGTACTAATGATGATTGTTCTATAATATTACTATCATCACTTTGTTCACTTTGCAAATCATCTTGCATTTGACTAGACATTCAATATCTTTGTTTGAAAACATTTTCCCACTTCGAAGCATAACAAATTTTAACTTAATTCAAATATTACACAAGTTTATATATTTTTATATTCAAAATATTATATCGTAAAGTTCTTTACCACCCCATGCTATTTATATATACTTATGATGTTCTAATGATCTATGTGTGTATTTTTAAACATCAATGTCTATAGAAAAACGTTATCCCACTCAACTCTTGTTTAAAACATAATTTAATACTTAGTTATTTAAATATTAATCTCTCTAAATCATACTATATATATTATCATTTTTTTATTTATATTAATCTTGTAATTATAAACACCATATGAATCTTCATAACAACATACTTGTTACTAAGAATAATCAATTAAACTATCCATGACTTTTTCACTATATGTAATAATATAGAATCATTGATTCAAAGTCCCAGTTAATATACTAAATATGTAATAGTATATAATTTATACCTGTGATGAACTTAAATGTTCAATGCCTAAAACGTTGCGTGCCAAATATAATGGGACAGCCTATTTGATAGCCTTAGTTGAGACACCAAATATAACAGAATGGCATTTAATCATCCCAGTTGATATACCAAATATAATAGAATCGATTATATTTAATGCTTGGAAATCATTAACTTAATACTTCATAGTTAGGTTCGCCAAATATAACAAAATGGATTATATTTAAAATCTAAGTTGTATATATGGGGATGATTAAATTCCCTAGAAAGAGGATATGCATTTCACTACAATCGGACTTTGGGTCTTCAGGTAGAATGCGAGAAATGAATCAATGAAATACTAAGTCCATGATTATGTCTATCTTTTTTATGCTAGCTCAATAATCTTTAAATAAGTTTTAATATAATTTAGACTAGTTGATCTATCTTTCATCCCTCTTTCAGTGACCATTATTCCACGATATTCAAACTCATGGAGAATTTGCAATTAGCTCTCTTCAGGGAAAATTCAAAACAAGTTATTATTTATATGCCTTTATATAAGCATTAATTACAATTGATATGCATATGATATTTATAATATTAGCATATATATAATATAATTCAATAATGATTAAACAAAGAGATCAAGTTAATAAATCAATATTTAATAAATAATAAAAAATATAATATAATAGATAATAAAATATTAATAAATAAATAGGGATGAATTTTATCATTTTAAAAATATTAATAAATAATATTTTATTTAATACCCTATGATAAAACTCAATACTATAATAAACTTTCAAAAATTAAAAAAAAATTGTTTAAATTAACAGATATATAAAAACAATATCTGGGTTCAAAAATTAATAATTTATGTAACTTATTAATTTATTTACCGTTCTTATTTATATGTTTCATAATTACCAATATATAAGTACTATTTACAATTGTATAACTTATATATTATATGTATTTTTGATAAATAAAGTACATTAAACGTTTACAATATTAGTAGTAAATACAATATAATCCTGTTTAAGATATCTGTCAAATAATAACTATTCTTTATATCCCTCATCTAATTTGATGAATTATGTCAAGCTTTCAATTAATTATATTTAATAATAAATATAATTTTCCTATTAAGATATAATGATGTGATGCCAAATTTGAAATAAAGATAATAATAATAATAATAATAATAAACATATTAAAATAATATAAGCATTATTATAATATATATAAATAAATAATAAAGAAAACTTATTTATAATAGAGTTGAAAGTAGTAGATATTGAAGTCTATAGTTCATCATCCTAATGAAGATCTTTTACGAAGTATATTATTAATCCATTGGTATAATGATGATTTTATTTATCCTTAAACGATAAACTGTTAATAATATATAATGATTTGATTAATGTGAAATAAAATAAATATTCTTCGAATGTAATGTTCTTAATCTTCATTTGTCTATTATCATTAGACGTTCTATATATCCAATATTTCAAAATATTTTAAAATAGCATGCAAGGTTGGTTTTGAAACCTTTTACGATATAATAATTATACTACTCACTCCACATTGTTTTATCCTTAATATATATAATTATCTTAAATTTATATATATCCAGAGAATAATGGAAGTGTTAAAACAACGTAGTTTCCAAAAAAAACTTAAACAGACATTCTTTTCTTTTATATTGCTATTCCTTTAAGATTTAATAGAAAATTAAAATATTTTCCTTGCAGACTTTTAATCCACAGATTATCTTAATTTGGAAAAAGTTAATGTTTAAATTCCAATCATTGAACAGTAGTATTGATAAAAGAAAAAGTTATTTTTAAAGAGAAATGATTTTCTTTTTTTCCCTTTTTAATAACAAGAGAATGAACAAATCTGCTCATGTGTTATTACAAGTTCATGCTTAACTCAACTATCAATTGTTCGGTTGACATTAAGATTTAATAATAAAATAAAAAAAAATATATAAGTATTTATTTTTAACTTCAAATCTGGCATTTTACTCAAAAGCTTAAGGTATGTATTATTTAAAACTCAAATGTATATATATATATAATAAAATAGTCAAATAAAAATTTATATTTATAAATAATTTCCTAAGAGATAAAACACGTTAGACCAATAATAATAACTGTAAGTTACTATTATAATATATATATATATATATTACAATATGTCCAGTGCTTTAATATATATAATATTCAAGATTAATATTCTTGTCATTGTACAATAAATAATTCAAAATACTCTCTAACCTAGCATCAAACAATAATTAACAAGAAAAGAGCTGCTGACTTAGAAGACAACCCTCTGTATTAGTAAATGAGGTATAGAATGAAAAGTTAATCCTCTCTTGTTAATTATTGTCTTCCTCTGGCTTAGAGCGTATTTAAAATATTTATTGTCCAGTGACAAGTCTCTTAATTTCAAATACAATATGCAACATAGTAATCAATTGATAGATACAACATTGCAATCATAGCGCTACCAACCGTTTTTGTTCAATACCATGTGAAATAACTGGTTAAACAATATATGTGAGAGGCCTGGTCAGATTGGCACTATTTATAGAGCATCTGGGTGTTCGTACTTCTTATGAACTCCTGAGTAATAAAGCCACATGCCTCTTATTTTTATATGTAACTTATTGATATTGCTCAAAGAAGCTAATAAAAATTGTTTGATTCAATACATATTCTTCAGAATAATTTTTGAAATTTTTCATGTTTACAGTGGGAAATTGGAAATGTAATGTCTATTCAATTATTTTTACACACACACACACATATATATATATATATGCGTATGGAATTTTGTATATATACACAAATATTTTTTAAAGAATAATAGGAAAGTATAAAGAACAATTTTTAAAAATTAAATTAATTTTCTAAAGACAATACAAGAGCAAAAATAACTCTCATCACTTCATTATCATTTAATTAAAGATTATCTAAGAAATATTTTCTTTCACTTTATTTACTTATGTTTGGCATTTTGATCTGAAAACAAAATTGTTATGAAAAGACTATAGAACAGGATCAAAAAATAAAAAGTAAAAAAATTTTTAAAAATCCAACAATATTTGAATTATATATATATATATACTTTTTAAATGAATGAAAATGTTGTCATTAAAATAAATAATAATAATACTACATGCATATTGCTATTCTTATGATCATATGATTTAATGCATATACATTGCATTAAAAACAAAAATAAACCATGTCTTTGTGATTTTCTGAATATGAGAGTTTTATTAAATCTATCTTATATTTTTTTAAATAAAATAAAAAATTCGTAGCGAAATGAAAAATTATAAAAGTAATGTTTTAATAACTTTTAATTTTATTTTTCTTATTTATTTTGTAAAAACAAATTTACCTTCTTTTAAAAATAAACGAATTTGTTTTGATATATGTATAGTTAATATTGGTAAAATTATTAAGTTGATGAATTTTAAGTCATTCACATTTAACATTTAAAAAATATTTTAAATGCAGTTTACATTATTTGTATTTAATTGTATTTTTTGTTAATAATAATAATAATAATAATAATAATATAGCTATTTAAGTTATTATATTGCATATATCAAGATAAACATATATATATATATATATATTGGCATATTATACAATAACTTATTTGGGATTATTTAGTTGTATATACTTATTACTTAGACGGGAATATAAATAACGTATGTAACAAATCAAATTATTATAAATATTAATTTTAGGTGTAAACATTTTCTGTAGGTATTATTTGATTATATTTATTACTATTTAACTCAATATTAATGTAATAATGATGCATTCTTTTACAAAGTCATACAGCCAAATAAAATATCTGTATTTGTGGGAAATGATTATTACGTTCTATTTATGTAAGTAGTGCAAAACTTTTATCCATATCACTTTGTCATAGAAATACATATATTAAGATAATAAGTGTGAAAATGTAATGAGATCTTAATGTATCATATTATTCATTTTTATAGCACGTCTGTCACATAATGAATAACAGCGTGTATACATAAAGTTGAGATAAATTTTTGATTAATATGACTTTCCTAGTTCTAATTGCATTTTTTTGTTTACCTTAATAGAATTTTGAAGTCTAAATTTATTTGATTTTTTTTCTCAATATAAGTTTAGTTAGAAATTTTCAATTTGGTTGACTTGGAAAATAAATAATTTATAAATATAATAATCATATTTCATTTTAATTGTTGTTTGCACAATAATATTTTAATAATTAACTTTTAATTTCTGTAACATAACTTTTATGTTGGAAGCTCTCTCTTCAAATGTTCCACGTATTTTGGAAGCAAAACTGAACCATAAGTATAAAGATATTGGGAAGTGACGTTGACTTTTCTTATTTAATATTTCCTACAAAACATAAGCCAAAACTGTAACTATAAATGATAGGTCAATAATAATAAATCTCTTACTTCTGAGAAGCTAAGCTTATAAAAGATATAACGTATTTATATCTTAGACTCTTCTTAATATTATATGCGTGTTATGTCAAAGAAATATACATCGAAATCCAAGAGGCATTTTATTGATCCTGAAATACAGTTAGCGTAGGGAAACAAACAAATCTTAAAAGTTTCTTTTAACTATCAGTATTAAAATTTTAAAGGACATGAATGTTCTATTTTCGGAATAGCGAAGGACGTGTAGAAATTTTTCACTACAAGTAAGCTGGTAATCATCATGAGATGCATTAAACTGGTACTGAGAGTATTGTAACAACTCATAATAATGTATATAGTCAAGATAAATCATTATTTCAGTATATTTCGTCCCAAAACTAATTATTTATTGACATTATTCTTACTTTATTAGAACAATCAGAACACTATCAAATCAAAAAGATTAATAAAGTAAAATATATACAATGGCAAAATATACAACATAAAATTATTTGTCGGCATAGTTGTTAGAGATATAAACGTAATATAGTAATCAATATAAATATTTACTTGTTTATTTCAATTTTATTTAAAGTGATTATTATATTAAATAAATTAATACATTGCACAGGCTTAAACCTGTGTTTTTATATATGTAATATATGTGGGATTCGAACTCAGACTTTCACACGACCCACTACTCTTGGCACTAATAAGGGCTTTGAACGTTCCATCATCAGATTTTCAGTGAAATGGAAGGCTGAAGAGTTGTGAGTTGGAAAAGTTTGAAGCCTGTCTATTAAAGTATGAAGATTGGCTATCTTAATATAAAGCTGAGCACTGATTATATATGTGTGTGAGGATAGTAATCTGGACCAACTGATGATTGCTGGTTTAGCATGAAATACATATATTGGTGATTATTTATCTTTTTAGCATGTGTGTGATCAGGTGGATCAGCAATATGAGATGGCACTGAGAGTAGTGGGTTGTTGAAAGTCTGAGTTCGAATCCCGCATACATTACATATATAAAAATACAGGTTTAAGCCTGTGCAATGTATTAATTTATATAAATAGTGTATAATAGGTCTGCCTATCCCTCGCATATGTATGTATAAATGGATTATTCTCCTGTACATGAGGGGTCAGAATGACTAATATCTCAACATGGGTAGAATGACAACCTTGGCACTAATAAGGGCTTTGAACGTTCCATCATCAGATTTTCAGTGAAATGGAAGGCTGAAGAGTTGTGAGTTGGAAAAGTTTGACGCCTGTCCATTAAAGTATGAAGATTGGCTATCTTAATATAAAGCTGAGCACTGATTATATATATGTGTGAGGATAGTAATCTGGACCAACTGATGATTGCTGGTTTAGCATGAAATACATATATTGGTGATTATTTATCTTTTTAACATGTGTGTGATCAGGTGGATCAGCAATAAGAGATGGCACTGAGAGTAGTGGGTCATGTAAAAGTCTGAGTTCGAATCCCGCATATATATTAAATAAAGTAAATTATGAATTGCAATTCAAAATTATCAATTTACTAGTAAAGCAAACTAATGTTCTGGTAAATAAGTTAAAACTATATTACAAACAAATTTGGACAAAAACACAATCAATTACATTTGTACTATTTTTTTAAGTAGTCTTCTATTGAGGTCTTGGATCACAACTTTACAGTCTCATGAAACCGACTATGACAATTTAGTTTTGGGTAATATGATATCAAACATAAATGATAATCTATATTCACACATGTACATTCACTCTACATTCATGCAAACTAAACAAATGCCAGACTTCAAACCATAAGGCGTTAGAAAAGGAATACTTAGCGTGGTTTTAAATTCATAGGTAAAGGCCAAAAACATTACTTTTGTGATGCATTCTGAAAAGCAGCTTATATAGTCTCAAAATAAAAACACCTGTAATGATAAAAATGTGTGCATGTATAATAAAAAGAAAATTTAAATTCATTTTATTTATTTTTTATTCTAGCACCATTTTTAGCATAAATAAACGTCATTTAACTAAAACAATAAGTATTTATAACTTTCTTTTATGGACAACAAACATTTGATGTATTTTATCTTAGTGGAAAATATTGAATAAATTTCTTATTAAGAGTAATTAATATTAAGAGTAATATCAACTGGAAAATATGAGTTTGGAATAAAACCCATTTAATTTAAATTACATTACTCATGAAAAAAAAAATGGCAGTTTATTTATTTTAGCTAACTATTACTGGTCATGCTTTTAAAAAAAGAGAAATTAAATATATTTTACAACTTTTTCTTTACTTATAAAAATATGACCTTTCTTACCTTAAATAATAATGATGAAGGTTATTATAGCAAATAAAATTCATATATTTTTCTCAATGTTCTATTTGTTTTATTTAGTCGGTAATAGAGGCTACTAATGAATTATTTTAAAGAATAATAACTATTTCAAAATAAACTTTTTTTGCAAAATGTTACTTTCTATGAATGAAAAACACTAAAGTATTTTTTCAAATAGTTTACATTAATGTCATGTGTGCATTTAGTTTTCAACACTAATTTGGTTGCAAGATTATGCAATAAATCTGGACGCTATGATCAATCTACAAATGAGCTTCACGTGTTGGAGATAATGAAATGTTCTTCAGATAAAATATTTAAATTTGAAAAACAATTAAACATTTTGTTATCAAGATTGCCTATGTTCTTCAGTGGTTATTTACTGTAAGCTTCATCTGGAAATTATTGTTTATTTAAAGAGATTTTGTCTATCGTGAAAAAGACTTATGCAATGTGATATGAATATGACCTACCTCATTTAGTCTAGCTAGGTTATCGTGTCAAGCATATTACTCATTAATGGGAAAAAAATATGTTTTAGCAATAGTATTGACAAAGCAAAATCCTAGCATTTGTGGTATATGCTAACTTAACTATTATAAACTCGGTTAGACTAAAAAAGAGGACAACCCTTGGAACTGTTGAGCTTTAAGGTTCATATAGCTATTGTTAGTGTAACACTTCTTCCAGAAAAAATATAGATCAGATATATATCTTCAAAATTTTTGGAATGGCAATTAAATCATTTAAACACGAGTACATGATGCTGTATATGTAGCGCAGTTCTGATTTAGTATATTCCACGAATACATTATGTCCATTTAAAGTCTAACAGTGTTAAAACTTGGCTTCTGCAATAATATTAGTGCTTTTTTAATAGTTCTTGCAGCATAAAATTATTATAGTGATATCATTAAAAGGTAGGATTTTTCTACTTGAAAAATTTTGTCTTAATATTTATTGATACAAATAGAATATTTTGGCCAAAAGTTACTGGAGAAAAGAATATAGGTGTTGTAAATTTCGGTACTTTAACCCGACCTGCTATGTGGCCGCTAGAGGCGCTGTTTCTGTGTTTTCACACAGAACATACAGGGTAGGGGCCTCGAAAGCAGATGACGCTTATTCCTGCCGCTAGGTGGCGCTGTTCACCATGCGTACGCACAGGAACCTTCCACAAGCTAGCTGGCAGCTTACATCGTCTGCTACCAAGAACCTAGGTGGCGCTGATTGCCGTAAACACATCTAGCTTATGTGTCGTCTGCTATCAGAAACTACCAAGATTCTAGCCCACTACGCGGCGCTGTTTCTCCACGTTACACACGGTAAAAACAGCAACCTCTAAATGCTTCACTGCTAACGTTTATGAACATAGTACTTAAAACATTCAGGGCCTATAATGTACAGGGGTGAAAAATTTATAAAGTCATAACTATTTAAATATACGGTCAAACGTAATAATTTTACATTCTATTTCACCATTTCATGAATCGATGTACTTTTAAAGTATGACTTTGTAAAAAGCGATCTGTTTTTTTAATTATTTACTCTAAAAGTGAGTTTGTTTGTTTTTTTGTAAATAAAACGAAACGTAAGTCTGTGGGTTTTTTTTTTTAAAAAAAAGGCTATTTTTTTTTTCTACGGCAGTATATCGTTCAAAAATGTATTATTTTAAAAGATTATTGTTTGTAAAACTTTTTTTTTACACTTTCAATTAATATTTTCAATAAATTTTAAAGTAATATAAATTATATTTCGGTTTATAGATTACTATTTCGAAAAATAAAGTGTTATTTGCGTGCTGGGTATACCGTGTGCTTGTTACTCGCAAGCAAAATAATTCGAAGATCTTTTTATCAAAACTTCCTCTCACAATAATATTAAAGGCATAAATATTTATTGAAATTGTATTTAAAATTTTAGAATCATTTTAATAACTAAAAATGTCATATACTCACAAGGAAATTTCAAAATAATAGGTTTAATAAGTACCGTATGAGAAAAGTAAGATATTATACAGAGTCAGAAAAAAAAAAAGATTTAGAGCAAAATATATATACATTTAATATCTTTATTGATGGTTGGAATTTAAAAAGTTTCTTTCAAAACTGATGCTCGTGTTAGGCTTGTATACTGTTAAAATTAAAACTATTAGTCCTCATAAATAATTTGGAAGACATTGCCTGTCAAAATTGGATGATCATTGAAAATTATATATGATCTTAATAGCCTAAAATTCAGAAGCCTGATAGTACTGTCTTTGCCAGTGCACTGTTTCTTTCTTTCATTATTGATACATAAGTAAGAACAGGTAAAACACATTTATTAAAAATCTTCCTTTACAGACACGTAGATATATTTCCTTTTAGTATCAAGTTATTTCTACCAAAAGCACTCCAACCAAGTTTAATTCTATGATTAATTTCATCCATTATGTTTCCATCTGTATTAATAATCTGACCAAGGTGTTTGTAACTGTTAACTTCTTCTAACTCATCATAATCAATCTTTATTTTCATATTTTGAGCAAACACATAGGTATATTTCCTTTTAGTATCAAGTTATTTCTACCAAAAGCACTCCAACCAAGTTTAATTCTATGATTAATTTCATCCATTATGTTTCCATCTGTATTAATAATCTGACCAAGGTGTTTGTAACTGTTAACTTCTTCTAACTCATCATAATCAATCTTTATTTTCATATTTTGAGCAAACACATAGGTATATTTCCTTTTAGTATCAAGTTATTTCTACCAAAAGCACTCCAACCAAGTTTAATTCTATGATTAATTTCATCCATTATGTTTCCATCTGTATTAATAATCTGACCAAGGTGTTTGTAACTGTTAACTTCTTCTAACTCATCATAATCAATCTTTATTTTCATATTTTGAGCAAACACATAGGTATATTTCCTTTTAGTATCAAGTTATTTCTACCAAAAGCACTCCAACCAAGTTTAATTCTATGATTAATTTCATCCATTATGTTTCCATCTGTATTAATAATCTGACCAAGGTGTTTGTAACTGTTAACTTCTTCTAACTCATCATAATCAATCTTTATTTTCATATTTTGAGCAAACACATAGGTATATTTCCTTTTAGTATCAAGTTATTTCTACCAAAAGCACTCCAACCAAGTTTAATTCTATGATTAATTTCATCCATTATGTTTCCATCTGTATTAATAATCTGACCAAGGTGTTTGTAACTGTTAACTTCTTCTAACTCATCATAATCAATCTTTATTTTCATATTTTGAGCAAACACATAGGTATATTTCCTTTTAGTATCAAGTTATTTCTACCAAAAGCACTCCAACCAAGTTTAATTCTATGATTAATTTCATCCATTATGTTTCCATCTGTATTAATAATCTGACCAAGGTGTTTGTAACTGTTAATTTCTTCTAACTCATCATAATCAATCTTTATTTTCATATTTTGAGAAAATCCATTAAACATTACTTTAGTCTTTTAACATTTATCTTTAGTCCTACTTTCATCTGATAACTCCTGCAACATTTCCTGCAGCTCTGAAGCATAAGTTGCAAAAACAACTACATCATCTGCAAAATCTAAATGACTTAAATAATCTCCATTTACTTTCACTCCTTTAGCTTCCCATTTTAATCCACAAAATATTTCTTGCAGCACTGCTGTAAAAAGTTTTGGAGATATGGAGTCACCCTGTCTTACACTCTTCTCAATGTTGACTTTCCCAGTATCATTATCTAATCTAATTGTTGCTGTTGCATTTTTATAAATATTCTTTAAAATTTGACAATATCTTGGGTCTATACCTTGATGATTCAATGCTTTAATCACTGAAGAAAAGTTTATAGATTCAAATGCCTTTTCATAGTCTACAAATCCAAAACATAATGGCAACTCATATTCATTTGTCCTTTCTATAACTTCTCTCAATACCTGGATATGATCTCCTGTACTAAAACCACTTTTAAATCCAGCTTGTTCTCTTGGTTGGGGGAAATCCAATGTTCTCTGTAGACGAGTTGTAACTATCTTGGTAAAAAATTTGTATGTAACTGATAAAAGGCTGATAGGTCTGTAATTTCTAATATCCTCTTTATCACCTTTTTTAAATATTAATATTAATACTGCATTCTTCCAATCATCTGGTACATCTTTATCATTTAGACATTTGGTATATAACATTGCTAAAAAAAATTCTATTTTTTCCCCTGCTTCTTTAAATATATCAATTATAATTCTACTATTACCTGGAATCTGGAATCTTTTCTTTCTTCATATATTTAATTGCATGTCTCACTTCTTCATTTAAAATTCTGGGTAATTCAGAAGATGTCATAGATATAGGAGGTATTTGTTCTTTATTACTATATAATTCTTTATAAAAGTCTTCTATCCATTTCATGATGTCATCTCTCTTTTTAGTAATAATTCCAGCTTTTTTTTTTATTGCAGATATGAATTTCCTACCAATACCAAAATGTTGTTTTACACTTTTGAGACTTTCATTCCCTTCTGCTGCTTTCCTTGCTAGTTCACAGTTATACTTTCTTATATCATTTTCAAATCTTTTCTGCATCATTTTACAAAATTTGAGATATTCAATTCTTTTTAACGCATCATTTTTGTATATCTTCATATTCCTTCTTTTCTTCATAAATTCTCTAGTCTCAGTAGAAATTTTATTGATCAAGTGCTGTTGCAGTTTTTAAAAGTATATCAGTTGTTTTCATATTAATTTCATTCAAATCTGAATCATGTTCAAAATCTACTAATACTTGAAACCTATTTGTAAGTTCTATTTTAAATTCATTAGAATGTTTCTGAAAATTAGGAATATCAACTGTAAATATTGTTTTTCTTAATAATTTTTGTCTCTCTAGTTTTGCATTAACATGTATTTCACATCTTACTAACCGATGATCACTTCCTCTGTTAAATTTATTAAGAACATTACAATCTTGAAATATGTATTTTCTGTTAGTCAAAATATAATCCAATTCTGCTGTACTTTCATTTGGATGCTTCCATGTCCATTTCCTTTTAACATTTTTCTCAAAATAATTCATAATATAAAGTTTTCCTTTTCCTGCAAACTCCACAAGTCTCTGTCCTCTCTCATTTCTATTACCATAACCAAAATTACCACCAGCACTTTCATCTTTCATTTGTTTACCAATTCTAGCATTAAAGTCTCCCATAACAATTTTAAAATGTTGTTAACTCTGATCAAAAGCCTTTTGTGCATCCATATAAAAATCTTCTACTACTTCATCACTTTGAGAACTTGTTGGGGCATAAACCTGAATTATCTGCATTTGGTATCTGCTATTAAGTTGTATAACTAATCTTGCCACTCTGTCCGATACACCATCAATCTCCACAATGTTGTTCTTTCACTTTTTATTTATAATGAATACTACTCCACTTGTATTTCTAATATTTGTGCCTTTATAATAGAGTACATGTTCACTTTTTAAAACAAATGTCTCTTCGCCTTTTCTTCTAACTTCACAAAGTCCAATAATATCCCATTTAATATAAGACAGTTTTTCTTCTAACTCTTGCAATCTTTCTTCACTTGAAAGTGATCTGCTGTTGTAAGTACCTAAATAAAAAAGGCATCATCAAATGGCAGCCTGTGTCCACAATCAGGGGTTCTGAGCAGCCTCTACATTCGGCCACCAACTGCTGCCTTGGGTGGTGACTTTACAGTCTCCTGGGAATAAGGGCCATGTTTTATCTTTGTCTGTCATAATTGTATATATATTGGAAAAAATTATCATTTACACAAGCATTCATTCTGCCTTTTCAGACAGCTGAGAAGAAGTCCATGGTGTTTTTTGATCTTAAATTCAGAGGTAAAAATCCAATAACCTCGTCATGCTGGCTAATGCGTGTTGGTGAGCAGCCCATCCATGTTTATATACTATATGAATAATCACATGGTAATAACAGTTGCAATGACAAGAACGTATGGAGTGGACATTAAGAATTTGCCTTGCTCAGTTTCTTTAAGGCCTCCAAGAGGAATCAAAGGGTTTCCTTTCAATTAATAGGATGACAAGAAATTTGTAACCTCCTGAGTGAAGACAATTTCTTGCATTAAATCAAATCTTAATGATTAATCAAAGTAAATTATAGTTTATTAGTTGATATTGTGAAATTGGTAAATATTTAAGTGTCTCTGTTGGGTGATATATATTAAAATTTGTCTATTTAGAAATTCATTTATAGATTCATTAAACCACCTAACTACTCACAAACATTATATTAGAAAATCTGTAGAGATTCTAACCAGTAAATAAATTCAAGTATATTTATTATCTCCTTTAAGTTTGCCACTGTTTTCTGTTTGATCACAACCCCATAAGTTAATAATTGTTGAAATCTACCGGAAAATGCTATAATACATCATAATGACAATTCTAGAGATATCATTCAGGTATAGATCCAAGATATTGTCATATTTTAAAGAATATTTATAAAAATGCAACAGCAACAATTAGATTAGATAATGATACTGGGAAAGTCAACATATTAAAGTAATTTCCTTGAATTATTAAATTGAAAACATTTTTATAAAGCATGTTTATATATATTATTTGAAGTATATTTCTAATATTTAATGTAATGGGTGCTTTACAATTAACAATTTTATAATTAATGAATATAAATAAATATAAGAAGTAATTTTCTTTTGAGTGGTATGTTAAAGAATTATAATTTCTTTGTTCCTAATATGAAAGATACTTTCTATATCTTTTTTAATATCATTAATTTGAATTATTTGAAAGTAAGACAAAAGAGTTACTAATGAATAATATTTTTACCTAATTTTTCACATTGTTAGGTTCAACTCTAAATTATCTTAAATATCATAAGAATTAAGAGGTTTTTAAATGTTTAGGTATTTAGCTTTTATTGGTACATAATTAGATATGAATGAAATTAGAGTTTTATTTTGTATATTATTATCTTTAAAATGAATCACAAATTATGCTTCCCCCTTCCCTAATGCAATTTGAGAATGTTTGTAATTTTTATTTTTATGAGATTAGTCAAATAATTTAAATATTTAGGTTCAAGAATACAAAAATTGGATTGTTACAATAGTTGTAGGCTACATAATAGCCCAGTCACAAAATTAAGGTGTAGCTGCAGTACAAGTTATAAATGAAATTCTATGGAGAAGTCCAAAGATACTAAACCATTTTAATAGCACTTTGTAGTAAAAACAATTACTGTGTGCATTGGATTTCTGACTTTCAATGCTCATATCTTAATTAAAAACAATTAGGGAACAAATAATTTTAAAAAATTTTCAGGAGAAAAAAAGAAAACAGACAAAGAAAATCTTTGACCATTGATCATTTTTTATTAATCTGAGCTAGGATGAAATAGTGAATGCCCATGCCTTATTCACTCCAATTTTATTTAAGTATAAATTTGGTCACTTAACTGCTGGAGGCATTCAATCAAGAGCACGATGTGCAGTGCTAAATATTCTAGAAATTAATGTTTGTGTATGTGTTGGGGGAGGGAGAATCAATGGCCTGGCATTCGGTCAACTCAAATACAATTACTAGCTTTTTAATAACAGTGATTTTAATATACATCATTAGACCTGAAATTATCTTGACTGCTATAAAACAGACTTATCTTCTGATAGATTTTCATCTCACCCAAAGCAATGTCATTCTGATTGTAATGCTTTGCATAAGTCTCATTTACTAAGTCAAAGACTTATGATTTGGAGGTGAATAACACAGGTGATGAATGAACATATAAAAATTTTGCAGTTTTAATTTTAATAAAGAACAACTATTGATAAGCAAATATTCTATAAAAACAAAAATAAATGAATTTAGGAAAAGTTACTGATTTTAGCTTTTTCAGAATTTCAAAATATAATATACGTGTATAAACAACATCCCATTAATAGTTAAATTTCCCAGCCAGATAGTTGATTAATAAAACCTCAAAATATCTAGTCAACATACCATTGCAGTCAAATTCCTTACTACAATAGGTGTTTCAATTCAAATAAGTCTTTAGACTATTCTGGAGAAACAAAAACAGCCCCAAGCATTATACATATTGACTTGAAAACAGGAAATGTTTATCTGAAAATTTGTGATGATAGGGATTTTACCTGTAATTATATATTGAACTATTTCCATCATCTGTTATTAATTATGAAATATTTTTAAAAGATATCAAACTTTATTTAAACTTTTAAATACATTCAACTGTTAGCAAAGCATACAGATTAATTTATTACAACATTTTGAGTGCTGTTTTTCTCTCATCTCTTCTTCAAATGTTGCTGGCCTTACCAGTGACAGTACTAGCATGGAAATTGAACTTTCGATTTTTAGTTTTGTGAATTTAAGATAATGCTTGCTCTTACTAATTAGGCTATTCTGAAAAATCAAGTCACTAGAAATTTTATATATTTATCTATGAAGATTCTCTTGGTTTCTCCAGTTTTTTTAAGGGCAAGGTTAATGAGTAGTTTTGAAATATTATGAATTATTTACATTAGACTGATTTATAAAGTTATCTACTATAAATGTGAATGGTTTATACAAATTTTACTTTTTACTTTCTGCCCGTTATTTTTCTTGTCCAATGTATTTTAGGTGCATTTGGTTTTTCTTTTTAATCATTACTTTTTGCTCTTTTAATTACGTATTTTGAAATGAGTCAGATGATTTCAGCCATATATGTTCTTCCATATTCACATGGTATTTCATAGATGCAGTTTTTGTGTTTCAATATTTGCAGTTTGTGTTTTATAGAAGTTAGACTTTTTCATAGGGCACTTATGACTTTGGAAAGGAATCTTAATATACTGATCACAGATTTTCTTTAGTTTAGCTGCAATTACTAATATCTATGGATACACTTTAATACCTATAATTGTTTTTTTCTTATGGTGTTTCTTTTAATTGGCTATTTCATAATGATAGCTGATGGATAAGTATTTTTCATGAGAGTTTATGCTATATGATTTTTCTTTTTCCAAGTTATTGGTTTCTGAATAAGAATTTTTATTCTGATTAGAGTGTGTGAGTTTTCTGTTGATTGTAATTTTGATTTTGCTATGAGGGAATCTTGTCAAAAGAAAATTAAGAACTGTAGTGTCTGTTCTTGTTTTAATTCTATTGTGAATTTAATTAAAAGAACATAATTATTGATAGTATCCAGAATGTTTGTAGTAATGCTTTACCATATGGCCATAGAAAAGCCAGACTTTAATTGTAGATAGAATTTTATTTATGGTTGTAGTTTCAAGTTCTTCCATGTAAATATTGCTGATCAGAGATAGCAATAAGAAATCAAAAAGCATCTTTTGATTTTGTTGGAAGAATTCTATAGTATATAATAATAGTATGCTGTGCAGAATGTTAAGTGTAATAAACTATCAATTGGAAGAATTATTCTGGTTTGTACACTACTATTGTTATTTAATCTTTTTTTTACATTAGATAATGCTTCATTGCAGAGTACTTTTGTGATTAAGTTTTTCACATCAAAATTTACCAATATGTTAGTTCTTTCACTTTTCATGTTGATTAATTCTACAATTTTCTTAGAATCTCTAACACAGAACTGTCTCTTGTATGCCAAAGAACTAAGAACATTGGAATTTTTGATATAGTGAGTTTTCAGAATTAACAATAAATCTTAATGGAACCTGGCCTTTATTGATTTTAGATGACCACAAAGATGTGGAATTTTTGCCAAAATAAGTCAATCTAATTTTTTCTGAATCATTGAAATAGCTGTGATCAGGGATGCTTTCTGAATAATATTTACAGTTGTGATTTATAGCTAGTATGGGACTTTTAGTCTGTTGGGAGAAGCTCTTATTGTATCATAATTACTATTATCCATTTACAAATGTTACATTGCTCTTGCTAGCAGGAAGAATGCTTATAGATTTGTCTAGTTTAAGATTTAATAGGTTTTTCTGTCAACATAAGTGATATTAGATTTGTATTGTTGGTGTCTCATTTTCCAGCGTAATTTTGTTTTCTCTTAACAAAGTCTCACTTGCAGTCTAAATAATTCTGTCTGGGAATGAATTAGAGGATTCAGTTATAAGCTTTTAGAAGCTGATTGGAAAACTCTTATGAAGTCTTTATCAGTAAATTTATTTTTTAACAAAGGTTATTAAAGTCAACATTGAGAAGGGTGTAAGACAAGGTGACTCCATATCTCCAAAACTTTTTACAGCAGTGCTGCAAAAAATATTTTGTGGATTAAAATGGGAAGCTAAAGGAGTGAAAGTAAATGGAGATTATTTAAGTCATTTAGATTTTGCAGATAATGTAGTTGTTTTTGCAACTTATGCTTCAGATCTGCAGGAAATGTTGCAGGAGTTATCGGATGAAAGTAGGACTAAAGATAAATGTTAAAAGACTAAAGTAATGTTTAATGGATTTTCTCAAAATATGAAAATAAAGATTGATTATGATGAGTTAGAAGAAGTTAACAGTTACAAACACCTTGGTCAGATTATTAATACAGATGGAAACATAATGGATGAAATTAATCAGAGAATTAAACTTGGTTGGAGTGCTTTTGGTAGAAATAACTTGATACTAAAAGGAAATATATCAATGTGTCTGTAAAGGAAGATTTTTAATAAATGTGTTTTACCTGTTCTTACTTATGTATCAATAATGAAAGAAAGAAACAGTGCACTGGCAAAGACAGTACTATCAGGCTTCTGAATTTTAGGCTATTAAGATCATATATAATTTTCAATGATCATCCAATTTTGACAGGCAATGTCTTCCAAATTATTTATGAGGGCTAATAGTTTTAATGTTAACGGTATACAAGCCTAACACGAGCATCAGTTTTGAAAGAAACTTTTTAAATTCCAACCATCAGTAAAGATATTAAATGTATATATATTTTGCTCTAAATCTCTTTTTTTTCTGACTCTGTATAATATCTTACTTTTCTCATACGGTACTTATTAAACCTATTATTTTGAAATTATGTTGTGAGTATATGACATTTTTAGTTATTAAAATGATTCTAAAATTTTAAATACAATTTCAATAAATATTTATGCCTTTAATATTATTGTGAGAGGAAGTTTTGATAAAAAGATCTTCGAATTATTTTGCTTGCGAGTAACAAGCACACGGTATACCCAGCACGCAAATAACACTTTATTTTTCGAAATAGTAATCTATAAACCGAAATATAATTTATATTACTTTAAAATTTATTGAAAATATTAATTGAAAGTGTAAAAAAAAAAGTTTTACAAACAATAATCTTTTAAAATAATACATTTTTGAACGATATACTGCCGTAGAAAAAAAAATAGCCTTTTTTTAAAAAAAAAAAAAAACCACAGACTTACGTTTCGTTTTATTTACAAAAAAAAAAAAAACTCACTTTTAGAGTAAATAATTAAAAAAACAGATCGCTTTTTACAAAGTCATACTTTAAAAATACATCGATTCATGAAATGGTGAAATAGAATGTAAAATTATTACGTTTGACCGTATATTTAAATAGTTATGACTTTATAAATTTTTCACCCCTGTACATTATAGGCCCTGAATGTTTTAAGTACTATGTTCATAAACGTTAGCAGTGAAGCATTTAGAGGTTGCTGTTTTTACCGTGTGTAACGTGGAGAAACAGCGCTGCGTAGTGGGCTAGAATCTTGGTAGTTTCTGATAGCAGACGACACATAAGCTAGATGTGTTTACGACAATCAGCGCCACCTAGGTTCTTGTTTACGTAGAGAAATGGTTATATAGAAATATGGATGAATCCATGGTTGTATTATAATTACAAATCAGAGCACAAGAGTTCATGTTACAGGGAAGACTTGGATGCAAACAACTTATAAATGCCGATAGTTGAAGAGATCATAGATTAGCTGGTTTTAATTCAATCTTTCTTACTGATTTAATCTTTCAGTTTTCTCTCGTATTCTATAACCACATTACATTTTATATTGATTCAACGTTTGGTTGTTTTTTTAATATATGTGAACAGTTTTATTCACCACTATCAACATATAACTTATTTTTTATTTAATGAATGCTCTCTTCTATTTCTCTTAGAAACATTCTTTTTATTGATTGCTTCCATCTTTTTTTCTTAACAGCATATATCATTTTCTGCTATATTTCCATTGTCTTCTTAATGTGGACTGTTTTGTTTATTGTTCTTAGCAGCAATTGCCACAAAATCTTTTTCTTTTGTTCATAGTGATAGTATAAAAAATAAGTATATTTAGAAACCAATTATCTAAAAAAATAATAAGCTTAATTGAATACATTCACTCAACAATAGTTAACTAATAGCTGTCATTAAGGAAACACTAATTAAACAACGCAAAGAAACATAAAAAAAATCAATCATTGTTACAGCAAAGCATCTGTGTATACTGGTGGTAACATACAAACTAAAGCATCTAAATAGCTTTTCAAAACCATGTCACATTATAAGAAATCATGACATTTACAAAGACTATGCTGGAAAACAGGTCATTCATCACATTAAAAGTAAGGAAGTAGCACAAACTGATGATTAGAAAAATAAAACAAACATACACATGTATCCACTAAAGAGCATATGTATTATTTGGAAAATATAAATATACTGGAAAGAGAGAAAAAAGCACAAAAACAAAATTCAAATGAGTTATTTCCGTAACAATAACAAATGATTTCATAGCTTAAACTACTGTGATAATACATAATATCTGGAAACCACTATTTATCTTGCTCTTAGAAAAAAGTAGTAAAATTAATACAACCCTCATAGAGAAATGTCTCTTGCTTTTGTTGACTGCTTAACTGGTTAGGACACCACCTTTAAATTCAATATTTATGAATATCAAGTTCCATTTTACATTCATTTTCGATATTGGGTTTGTTATTAAAGAAGAGAGGAGAGTAATACCTCTTGAAACATTGGTTTATATATTAAAGCACTACACCATTAGTAATACTTGAATTAATTTGAAAGGTTTAAATAAAGTCTAGATTTTTCTAAAAGCATTTAACTTCATTATTAGACGATAAAATTAGTCAGACATATAATTACTTTTACAATGCTATATTATATAAATCTTTAGACAAATATAAAATGTTTAATTTCTTTTTTTAAAGTAATTGCTAAACCACTTTTAAAGTTATTTATCCTTTCAAGTTTTTCACTTTTTAAAAATAAATAAATAAATAAATGAAACTAAACAGGGGGGGGGGGTCTTTAACTATAATACCTAAAAAAATTAAACATTTATATTATTATTTAAATGACTCAAATTTATTATGTTATCATTCCATCTTTAGCTACAATTATCCTTGCTAGATTCCTTTTTAACAATTAGGCTATTTTTCAGTTGTCATAAAAAAAACAATTCTTCTCAATATATATATATATATACACACACACACATACACACAACGGGATATCTAACAAAACTCAGAATTTTGTAATAAGAAATGATATATTGCGTTACAAATCGAATCTTCTTTAAAGTACTCTCAATTTCATGCAATGCATTGATCTAAATATATTTTACTCTTTATGTAGCAATATGAAATTCTTGCAAAGTGATTTTAATAGCGCTGCCATTTTTTTATTATCTCTTCCAAATCCATATATTTCCTGAGGCTTTTTTTGAATTAAGGAAGTGTATTAAGAAGTCATAGTGGGTAAGATTGGATAAATAGGGAAAGTGGACACGCTAACAAATGTTGTTTTTGTTTCACACTCAAGGCCTTATTTATTGTCATGATTTCATGATGAAACCACCACACCCCATTCTGCCACAACTCTGGATGTTTGGTCTCACCACATGACATCAACATTTAAATATTTGTGGTGAAATGCCTAACTGTTACAAATATATTTTGTGTGAATAATGTTACTTATATTTAAAAAAAATCAGCTTCATCTAGATATTGGATTTCATTTACTAGGCTTTTTTTGAATGTGGTGAATTTGGAACTTTTGCATTAAACATTTCAGAAGCTTGTGTTTTTATATCCAGAAAAACTTTCATGGAAGTTGTTTCAAGCATTACAACTGTTTCTTCTGCTTTATTTCTAACAGAAAACATAATTTCACATTATTTCAACTTTTCTCCCATCACACAAATTCACAAATAATCGAGATACATTTAACAATGTATGTACCAGAGAATGATTCCCAATTTTTTTTTTTTTGGGGGGGGGAGTATAGTAAATCCATAATAATATAGATTTGCAACTACCCGACAAGAATGACTAATTTATAATAGTCACCAGTTTTTTCTTCATAATTATTATATTGATGAATTTTTGCAAATTAATTTTTGTTTGTTTTTCCTAATTGTGAAGAGTAATGATAAGGTAATAACAGCATTGAAACACACGTTAGAAGCTTGACGTTTGGTGCGAATTTTTAATGTTAAGTCAGTGAAAGCTAAAAAGTAGCATATATTTAATTTCTAAATTAATTTTATTTCAAAAACTGTATTAAACTATTTTATTGTTATTATATTGTGCATTTTGAAGTGTTTAAACTTAGGTGAAAGGGATAAAAATTATAATGTTAGAAAGGCATAATTTGTTCTTTTTAAAAAAAAAAAAATTTCAAAGTTTTTAAAACATTTCCTTTATTTTTACTCTTTCTATGACGTTTAAGCATTTCTGTTTGGTTCGAGTTCTTTAAATATGGAGTATATCGTTCAAGCGTTAATATATAGAGTAAAAGCCATAAATAATGAAAAAAGTTATGGAAAGAAAAATGAAGAGTAGAAATGGACAATAGATAAAAAGTAAATAGAAAATATGAATATGAATATTATAAAGGGATTATTATACAATTTGGGGGGAAATAACCCATCATAGTTGAGTCTACTATTTTATTAAAGTAACAATTTTAAAAGCAATAATTTAATTATGTGTGTTATTGGTTCTTTGCTTCATTTATATATTTTCACGATTCACAATTATAAACAGCTAATTATTTACCATTTACGTTAGTCTTAACAAATCGTTTACATACTACAATTAGTAATAACTTGAATTTTTCTGCATTTTATTAGTAGATAAGTATGATTCCTGTTAAATGAAGATTGAACAAATATTTTTAAAACGTAACATACAATATTCAAAAAATATATCATACTATTTACAACATTCTTTATTGCTAAAGTGTTAAAGAAATTTATAAATGGTATGATATATAAAAGTAGAAAACAATACATAAAAAAAGGGAATAAGAAGAAAATATTCAATAATAATAAATTATACTTAAACATCCATATGTCTTTGTCATTATCATTGCAACATCTATTTTCAATCAGAATCTATCTTACACTTTCTGTCTTTCACACCAATACACAACATTTTTTTGAGTATTCAGAGTGGACGCAATTATCAGCCCTATGTGTATATTATATTTATTAGCGATTATAATATATTTTCAAAGTAAATTAATAATAACATATAATTTATTATGTTAAAATTTCCAATCAGTATCATGCATAAATGATATTTAAATAAATTTATGATAAATTCTATAAATATTCCTACTAAATTAAATTTATTCCTAAGAAATGTTATTCTAATATTTTTAAATATTACAATTTCTTTGAAGTTTATACCTTCCACATTTCTAAGAATTTTGAATATTAATATAGATGTAAATTTAAACATATAAATGTTCAGACATTTATAAAGCAAAGGTAAACGTATGTTATTTTAATAATTGGCTTTATTCATGTTAAGCGTGCATTCACTGAAAACACCTTCAACCCGAATAAAGCCAATTATTAAAATAAAACATGTCTAACTTTTAACAAATGTCCAAACATTTATTTGTTTAAAATTACTTGGGCAAAGAAATTAGATAAAATAGTAAATGAATTACGTAATTTAGATGTACTATATATATATATATGAAAATAAAGTTACTGTTAGCACTAGCTGAAATAATTATACAAATATATAAACCATTATACAATTACAAATATCCAGTAACGCGTACAACTTCAAAGTGGTATCATTTTGAAGTTCACTATTACTGAGATATAAACTATTAAACAGAGGACGTTACTGGATATTTGCAATTGTATAATGGTTTATATATGTATTGTGACAGAATGGGTTTGAACCCAGTCACAAATAATACTATTAATCGGTATTTAAATGTATATGTAGTTCTAATTATATAATATTTAATTTTTATTACATGGTGGTGGTTACAAATACACAAATGCAGGGGGGGACTGTCATTTTGAAACATGTATATATATGTTAGTGGCAAATGTGTGTATGAATGGGTTAAGTAGTTGAAAAGAGAGAAATGAGATTTTTGTTTCACGTTTGAAAAATTAGAAGTTTCCCGCAGAAATGAGATTTCACTTTCTTTTATGTACAATAAAAGCTATGATAAAAGTTTTCACACATCAACCAGATCTGGTTAGTCAGATTGGAAACAGGAAGTGATATCAAAGGAAACTTATAGAACAAATGGAGGGGGCTTTAAAAAAGAGTCACCCATAATCCATTTTGTCTTGGCCCTGCAGAGTTACAACTGTGAGCAGTAAAATCGCAAATCCAAAATATTAAAAGTTTTGTTATATTTTTCTTACATAATGGTGGATCCAAAAGAAATGTTGGGGTAAGGGCATATCATATCAGATTCAAACCCCTAATTCCAACCAACTGCAGCTGTCTCACCAAATAATATCAAGATGCCTCAGAATAGAACATAATTCCCAATGTGGAACCAATCTGAACCTCATCGGCCAACGAATATTAAGATCGGGAACCATCGCCTTGAATTACTTGTGATGAACGGAACTCTTTCAAAATAAGTAAATCTTCTTCCACTAAGTCCCCAGGGAACTCAGGTAAAGAACTTTAAGTACCAATTATGTTTCCTTTCTTTTATAAAAGAAGAAATTATTACCGTCTAAATAAGTGAATGTGACAATCTAAGTTAATTTAAAGAAATTTTCTTACTCCTATTTAATTGCGGACATAAATAACATAATTATTGTCAGAGGTCATAAACTTTTCTTAGTATTGACCTTCACTATTTGATTTATGTGTGATAAGTCTATTGGAAAGAATGGTGTATGTGTGCGTGTCAAAATGACAGAGTAGTAATTACATTTTTTTAATATTAAATATAGAGAGAAAAGTAGAACATTGAATTGTTTAGTTATCTAAAAGATCAAATAATAATATTGATCTTTAGAAATCTTTAATAAAAACATTTGATAATGAAACTCAAAACAAATCTTGTTGTGATATTTATTTGAACTCTTAACCTCATTCATAACTACTCCCGGCTGTGGTGCCACCAGATCATGAGACTGAGCTAGACGATGGTCAAAAGCCCTCCCCTGTTACATAAGATAGTGTTCTTGTTGGTAATATATTCACTTCATGTAATTCTTATATTCGTATAAGATTGGTGCTTGGAGTCCTTTGGATAACCATAAATATGTGTTGGGAATGTATTACAAGTATGAGAATGAATCCAGAAGTTTTGAATAACAATATTTAAGTCAAAACTATTTTAATTAAATATAAATACATAGGCACATATGTTTGCTATATCGTAGATATATAGTCAGTAGTGTACTCTATCTAGGGAGAGATATGGGTTTGTTATAATGGCATCCCAACTAAAAGGCTTCGAAGAGAGGTAGAGGGGAATGGGAATGTTAAGAGATTTCAGAAATACGTTAACAAAGCAATATTTGTTTATATTACTACGGGAAAAGCGTTTATATATTTTGTAAATAGATAATTCTAATGTGAATCACTTTAAATAGATTAAAGTGCATTTGTTTTGTATATATATATCACTTGAATCAGTTTAAATAAATTAAAATACATTGTTTTTTTATTTTTAAATCCGTTAACAAAGCGATATTTAGTTATATTACTATGGGAAAAGCGTTTATATATTTTTAAAACAGAATTCTAATGTGAATCACTTTAAATAGATTAAAGTACATTTGTTTTGTATATATATTGCTTGAATCGGTTTAAATAAATTAAAATACATTGGGGTTTTTTTTAATCCATTAACAAAGCGATAGTTATATTATTACAAGAAAAATGTTTGTATATTTTTAAATAGATGGTTCAAACATGAATCACTTTAAATAGATTAAAGTACATTTATTTTGCATATATATATCGCTCGAATCATTTTAAATAAAGAAAATGCAATAGGCCAAGAATAGGTAATCTGAGGTTTTTGTTGGTCGATTGGGGAGGTTTCAATAATTAAATAGGAAAACTATAGTAGAGGCTAACAATAAAGCAGTGCAGGATGTTGGAGTTGGGAAGAGAGTCCAAGATGTCCAACCAGAAATAGAAAACCCAAAGAAATAAATGAAAATAATATATAAGGGTGAGAGAGATGGAGAAGGAAGGAAATGAGATGATTAAAATACAGATATTCAAGGGGGAAAGGGGGAAAGCCTGGGGAACATCTAAAAAAATTAAAAAGATACTTTTACATATATGAGATGGGGGAACATGATAAAATAATAGTGGCCCACAACCATCTGCAGGAGCATTGCCTGAGATTGGTGGGGGTCACTAATGATGAAGCCAAAGACGTTTGGAGTGTATGAAAAGGCTATAAACAAAATATTCTGGAGTGAGGAACTTTAGGAATGGATCAAAGCCCATATCATCCAGAAAAGGTTTTCAGGAGGAAGGGAAAAGAGACATATGTCCAGTTCTTCAGACATCAGGTGACACAACTGATGGAATTGGAAACATGTAATTTGTCAGAAAAACACATTTTAAGGATTGTATGCAGAAATATGCGAAGTGAAATAAATGATAAGCAGGGGATACATCAAGGCTAAATGTAAAGGAGGTTGATAGAGCACTAGGACAATTAGAGATGTGTGAACAGTGATGGAAGGAAATGAAAGAGGAAAACTGGGACCAGAAGGGGGAAGAGATGAGCATGGGAAACCTGATATGTTCTGATAAAAGAATGGATCCCAAAATATGAAAGTGTGGGCTGTCCAAAAATCGAAATAGAGATTGCTGGGAGGTCAGCTGAGGCATTAGTGGATTCTGGCAGCCAAATCTCTGTGATGTCTGAGGAATTGTATACACAAATTGTCGGCTGTCAGACCAGCATACGAACCCTACCTATTAAACCAATCCAAATCAGAATGGCAAGTAATAAAATTGCTAGGGTTGAACCCAAGCAGGTATGGATGGATCTTCATATCAATGGAGAACCATTTCCTCATGTCTTTCTAATTATGAAAGATCTGATACATGACATATTGATAGGAACAGATTTCTTGAAACGGTATCAATGTGCAATAGATTTAAAACCAGTTGGTTCACAAGTGAAGGGGAAGCCACCAAGTTTACCACAGCTCAGTTATGTCAATCAATAGTAGTAATCCAGACAGAAGGAAAAGAGACTGAGATTGAAGAGAAAATCCAGGAGATAATGGGGTGAATAAAGAGAAGAAGGAGGCTTTCAGGCAGACATTATATCAGTACTATCAAGTATTTTCAGAAATACCTGGCTTAATACCGGGTTTTGAACAGCACTTCAAACTGAGGCAGGACCAGCCATTGCAATCACGTTCATATCCTGTGCCATACCAATATAGGGAGGAGGTAACAAAACAAGTAAACCAGATGGTAGAATGGGCAATAATATTTAAATGTTCATCACCATATTGTAACCCTCTAGTGGTGGTTAAGAAGAAGAGTGTGGCCATTAGATTATGTCTGGATGCAAGATAATTGAACTGGGCAACAATTCCAGACTGTAACATTCCACCTTCAATACATGCATTATTGGAAGAATTCAGGGGTAAACAGGTATTCTCAACATTCAACCTGATGGCCAGTTACTGGCAGATCCAGCTCCACCCAGAGGGCCAGCAATATACGGCCTTTTGGTATGGAGGATACTCATACCAATTTAACAGAATGCCATTTAGGCTCATAAATACTGGGGCAGGATTGTTAAGGTACCTGGACCAAGTGATAACGGATAAAATCAAGAAGCACATAACTTCTTCGGGAATGTCAGAAGAAGGGCATCAAAATCAATTTTAAAAAAGTACCATGATGAAAGATGAAGAGTGACTTGGTGGGAGCTCAGGGTATGAAATTCCACCTGGACAAGGTATCAGCCATCAAGGAGTTTCCTAAACTGAAATCTTGAAAGCAGATCCAGTCATTCTTGGGTCTTTGTAACTTCTACAACAGGTTCTATGAAAGACTGGCTGAATGGACAGAACCTTTGGTTAGATTATTGAGACAACATACACCCTGGAAATGGGACCAAGAACAGCAGAGGGCTCACAAATACATAAAGGAGGGATTTACTAGACAAGTTATGTTTTCTTTTCCAGATTTTACAAAACTGTTTGTGGTACAGATAGCAGTGGGTATGGTTTGTGGGCTACACTGTCCCAAATACAAGAAGGAAATCAAATGGGAGTGCTGTATTTCATCAGCAGATTACTAAAGGGGCCCGGATTAAATTACGCCACTACAGAAAAGAAAGTGCTGGCAATCGTCTGGGCATTTCCAGAAGTTTCATCTGTTTTGTTAGGGTCAGAAGTCATCGTAAGGACTGATCATAAGAGCCTGGAATTTATAAACCATAGCTACCTTACTAACAGCCAGCTGAGTCATTGAAGTTTACTGCTGCATGAATATAATTATACTGTTCAATATTGTAAGGGACCGGAGAATATTGTAGCCAATATTTTGAGTCAGAATCCATCTGGTCATCATTCTCATTATCTGGGTGTGAAGAACTTGTATATTGCCAGTATGAATATAGGAAGGAACAAGAGGGTAGAAAAGGACCTGGCTCATTTGGAAGATTGGCAGCATCAGAACGAACAATTAAAGCAGATAATCAAGCAAATGGTGAGAGCTCAAAGAAGACAGGAAAGGAAACCAGGTACTGGATCCATAAAAATATTTTACAGTACCAGACACATGATGATCCAGGCAGTGTAAACCAGTTATACCTCCTACATTGTGGAATGAAGTGACAAACTATGTGCAACAACTATATGGCCATTATGGTGCTTTGAAAATAGAGCATTTGGTTCAAAAGTGGTTTTACTGGCCTAACATCCATGCATAAGTCATAAACATGTTGAAAGATTGTGAAAGTTGACAGAGAACCAAACCAGAAAACCTGAATTATACAGCTCCCATGCTGTCAATAATACCAAATAGACCACAAGAAATGATAACGTTGGATTTTATGGCCCTCTGCCCAGCATTCAATAAAAAAAATATCTCCTCATCATGTATGATTTGTTTTCAAAATATGTGTTGGAATATTCTATCATGCAGGCAAATGCAAAGAATGCCATCAAAATGCTAGAAGGCCAAAATTTTACAGAGACTGGAAAAACCAAGGAATGGCACAAGTGGATCCAATAACAGGGGATTAGACATAATTTTACCTCCATCAAGAACCTGCAATCCAACCCCTGCGAATGAGTAATGAGGGAGTTGGGGCATTTGTTTCACACATATAAGGGCATGAATCATAGAGGCTGGGTTAAATGGACTCCTCAAGTAGTGGATTTCATAAACTGAAACATAAATGAATCTAGCGGTTTTGCCCCATTTCGCCTCCAATTTGGACAGCACATACCATGTCGGATAAAGACCTTTGTACCAGGGATGGATGAACCACCTATTGACAAGAAGAGTGACCAGGATAGGGCATATCAGAGTTTACAGAAGGTGAGCCATCAAAAAGAGAAGAAAGTGAGAAATAGGGCACCCATATTTAAAGCAGGGGATAGAGTCATGGTTAAAGCCCCTCACATCAGCGATTTGGGTAAATTTGTATGCCAAAAATTTTGCAACCTATATGAAGTCCCCTGTAATCAAGGGTATAATGCATTTTGGGTGGACACTGGACACAGGATCAGGGGGTTATATAATGCTCAGTCATTAAAGCCTGCCTGGCCTTCTGCAAGCAAAGGGCAAATCAAAGAACCAGGGAATAGATAAAGGTATTGTAATGATCCAGAGAATATTAGCTTACTGTTATCTGCACTACAGGGCGCCATCTAGGCATTTGAACCTAGAAAAATTTATAAAGTAGGCAGATACGTAAGACAAAAAAATTTTTTTTTATTTTGATTCCGGTCATTAGCCCAAGTCACTAGCTCAGGGAGTAGCCAAGATTTAATAATATAATATATTATCTAATTATATTTCAATATTAAAAAATAAATAAAATAAGCCACTGCCAGTAACTAACATACAAAAATTTATTTACGCATATATATATATATATATATATGATTTAACATTATTATTTTAGTATGTTTATTTTATATTTTAATTTGATTTTATAATTATAAAAATTTACATTTTAATTTTTATAATATTATAAGTTTACATTTTAATTAAGTTTGCACAGATGGATTTATGAAAGTTTGTTTTGTAATGTTGAGTACAGATCGGTTACATAGATTACACAGTCAAAAACATTTCAAAGTAAACATAAACGATCAAAATACAAAATCATTGATACGGTCAATTGCATAGGGAATACAAGAACCCCAATGGTGTTCATCATAAGACACCACATTAACACCAATAACTTAAAAGACATCCGAATAAATACATCTTAGATACTCACCGTAAGGTATCAGTATTTACCGAATGTCTATATATTTTGATCACATATGAAAACCACAAACATAATTAACTGGTAATGAACCCATGCAAGCATCTATACCCAACTCATATTTAATGCATCTTTATTTAGAGTGTCGAGTATGAATAGACTACATAGATTTGCATTTGAAAAGAACATATTCAATCCTTGTTCAACCTTAGGCCAAAGGTTCGCAGTCAAACCAAACTTCAAACCATCTGATATATTGATGTGTTCAATGTAATACGAATATGGCAGCACAATTAGGTTAAGAGAAGAAACTGCTTCTCGTCAGATAGGAATATTACTTCTATCAGACAAGAAGAGCGATAAAAAAACCTCCATCAAAAGGAACAGCATTCTACATCTTATAATCCCTTCCATAGGCAAAACAGAAGTGTGTGACGTATAATAGCAATTCTGCCCATAGTGAATCTCATACTACATCTACTAATTACACCAATATATCCAATCCATTGACCTAATTCAACTACGAAATGAATAACCTAAGATATCCCTCCCCTAATATAACTTTACAAATCTATATAGCCATTCACGCCTGACTTAAGTTTAATATTTATATAACTAGTTTAATGAAAAACAGAAATCATAATAAAACTTAAAGAACAAATAAGTAAATAAATGGAAATGATTTTACAAAAGAAATACATTAAATAAAATTATAAGTAATTAATAAATAACGTTGGTCAGATAGGATTCTATTTCTTAATAAATTAAAGACTGGGAAAGTTTATATTTTAAAGTTCTTAGTGTTTCAAAATGTTTTTAAAGTTCTTATGATTTTTTTTCAATGTACCTCTTTATTCATTGCATGCTATTTGGAATCCACATTAAATCCCCCGACGATCCTGTTGTACTCAGTATAAGAAAAGCGATGTTTCATTTTTCCATTTTTATAACAACTGAAGGAATTGAAAGTGTGTCTTTCAATCCCTTCACCTCCAACTCTCCGACTTAACACATCTCAGTCCTCTCTTAATAATAATAATAATTTCCAACTTTTCCTTTTATATTAATCTTAAGGATTGAGGATTGACTCAACATTACATCATCAATGATGGTGGTCTTTTCGCTGAGGTCCAATTCGATAGGTAATTCTTTTTATTTGCTAAAAGTTTCTATTGTTTTCCTATCTGACCATTGTTTATACATTTAAATGCTCAAGGGCTTGTTCACTTGGACTAATTAAAATAATCATTTCTATGTTTTCCTATCTGACCATTGTTTATACATTTAAATGCCCAAGGGCTTGTTCACTTGGACTAATTAAAATAATCATTTCCATAACCTTAATTAACCTGTTTTCCAAATCCAAAGATATCTTTAAAGATAAATTTCAAGATATAATTTTATCTCCAAATCTTTTTAAAATTTACTTTTAAAATACTTTTTCTTTAATAAAGTTTTATTTTAATAATTTTTCTCATCTGTGTGATTTATATATATACGAGTTTAAGATAGAATGTATTTTCAATTTTTCTGTTTTAAAAAAAAAAAATTTAAATGCGAACTTTTTATTTTAATGTTTAATAATAAAAAAAAATAATGTAATCTCATCTGTGTTCATTACAGTATGAAAGGAGCCATTCAAAAACATGAAAGGTATTTGAAGGCTTTTGGAGGAGGGGGTACTATGACACAATGGGTTCGAACCCAGTCAAAATAATATTATTAATCGGTATTTAAATGTGTATGTAGTTGTAGATATATAATATTTAATTTTTATTACATGGTGGTGGTTACAAATACACAAACACAAGGGGGACTGTCATTTTGAAACGTATATATGTGTATGGCAAGTGTGTGTATAAATGGGTTAAGTAGTTGAAAAGAGAGAAATGAGATTTTTGTTTCACGTTTGAAAAACTAGAATTTTCTTTCAGAAATGAGATTTCACTTTCTTTTATGTACAATAAAAGCTATGATAAAAGTTTTCACACATCAAACAGATCTGGTTAGTCAGATTGGAAACAGGAAGTGATGTCAAAGGAAACTTCTAGAACAAATGGAGGGGGTTATAAAATAGAGTCACCCATAATGCATTTTGTCTTGGCTCTGCAGAGTTACAGCTGTGAACAGTAAAATCGCAAATCCAAAATATTAATTGTTATATTTTTCTAAGGGCATACCATATCAGATTCAAACCCCTAATTCCAACCAACTGCAGCTGTCTCACCAAATAATATCAAGATGCCTCAGAATAGAACATAATTCCCAACATTTAACCAAGCTGAATCTCATCGACCAATGGACATGAAGATCGAGAACCATTGCCTTGAATTACCTGTGAGGAACGGAACTCTTTCAAAATAATTAAATCTTCTTCCACTAAGTCCCCAGGCAACTCAGGTAAAGAACTTTAAGTACTGATTCTTTTTCCTTTCTTTTATAAAAGAAGAAATTATTACTGTCTAAATAAGTGAATGTGACAATCTAAGTTAATTTAAAGAAATTTTCTTAGTCCTATTTAATTGTGGTCATAAATAACGTAATTATTGTCAGAGGTCACGTGAAATAAACTTTTCTTAGTATCGACCTTCACTACTTGATTTAAGTGTGATAAATCTATTGGAAAGAATGGTGTATGTGTGCATGATAAAATGACAGAGTAGTAATTACATTTTTTAATATTAAATATAGAGAAAAGTAGAATGTTGAATTTATTTATTTATCTAAAAGATCAAAGAATAATATTGATTTTTAGAAGTCTTTAATAAAAAACATCTGATATATTGATCTTTAGAAGTCTTTAATAAAAAAATTTGATAATAAAACTCAAAACAAATCGTGTTGTGATATTTATTTGAACTCTTAACCCCATTCATAACTATTCCTGGCTGTGATGCCTCTCGACCATGAGACTAAGCTAGCCAATGGTCAAAACCCCTCCCATGTTACATAAGAGAGTGTTCTTGTTGGTAATATATTCACTTCGCGTAATTCTTATATTCGTATAAGATTGGGGCTTGGAGTCCTTTGGATGACCATAAATACGTGTTGGGAATGAATTACAAGTATGAGAATGAATCCAGAAGTTTAGAATAACAATATCTAAGTCAAAACTATTTTAATTAAATATAAATATGTAGGCACATAGGCACATATGTTTGCTATATTGTAGGCACATATGTTTGCTATATCGTAGATATATAGTTGGTAGTGTACTCTATCTAGTGAGAGATATGGATTTGTTATATATATATATATATATTTTACAAAAAATCTTTAATATGTCTTTGAACTTGCTACAATTATTAATCTTACTTTGAAAAACAAAGTCCTTTGATGTTACGTTCAATAATTATTGCATACAAAATATGACTGTAAGGCAGATAACTAACATTTTTCCTAGTCCTTTTGGTTAGATCATAATTTTTAAAAGATGGTGTTTATAATCCCACAATTACGTGGCACTACAATAATAATCCCACAATCATGTGCACTACGATATAAACTAAAATATGAGCAAAAGATTACCCAGAAAAATAAAATTTCTAAAGATGAGTATTTCATTCATTCATTCATTCATTATTCTGACACGATCAGATGCAACCTGTCCAATTTCAACATTTTCCTCAGATGCTTGTAATAATAAATAAATAATCTCTCAAGTAAAATTAAACTAAAAATTTTTCTTTTTTTTTTTTTTTCAAATAAGGTTTCAAATATGTATCAGTATTATTACTTATAACTTGGTATTCTACAAATATAAACAAACATTTTAACAGACTTTATTTTTAATAACCATTATTTCTCAACTACAAGAAATGCGTTTGAGCATGTACTCATTATATAATCGCTAACTGCAACTAATAAGAGAGAATATTATTCTGGTAATTGACAATTAGACTCCCAAATAATACAACATATGAAAATTTGTTTCGTTTTCATGACAAATATTATTTCAAAGCGACTCTGTTGTTTGTTTAAATAATCTATACTCATCATGATTACTCTAAAATCTCAAAATCGTATACCAAGGACAATTATCTTACTAATAATTAAATGATAAGCTGCAAAATAAAACGCCATTGTCAGTCAAAGTCAGTCAAACAAATAAAGTCTGATAACCTGTAATTAATTAATATTTATGGAAACAACAACTTAAGTAAAATGTACTCATATATAATAATTATTTGCAAATGCAATGATAAATTATTTTAATTGGTATATTGTGTGTAAATAAGCTAATAATATCATCCAAAAATATTTACGTATGCATATATTAGAGAATATAGTTAATAAAACATTAAGTATATGTATTTCATTCAGATCAATATGTTAATCATTTCCCTCAAATGCTACATTTTTTCACACTTTGTGAATAATGATAAAGTCTTCATTTAACAGCACAACAAACAGATAACATCTTGATCGTAAGTTGCGAAGATTTTATGTATATTGAAATCCAGAATTATTCAAACAACCGCGCAGAAATTTAAATTATCGATAAATTAAAATTACTCATAAACAAAAAAAATTATAAAAACAAACATGTTTAATTTGCTTATAAAAAGAAAGACTAAGACGTTAAACTATTCAATCTTCTAAATATAAATATATAAGAAACAGAGCCAGTGCATATCACTAGCTGAAAATCCAAACATGAATCTGATTTTTCAACTAGCGGCATGCATTGGATTTATTTCATTCTGATTGTAAATAATTTATTCAATTTCTCTTTTTTATATATAAAATTGTTTAAATAACATCATGTTCTTTTCTATTTTAATCCAGGATTAAAATCTTTGATTTAAAATATACCGTTTTACATGAAGTTTTAATTTTTAACCAAAAATATTTTTATTAAAATTATAACAAACTATTTGTATTGCTTTACATTTAAATCACGTAATAAAAAATAAAAATTCTCATAACACATGGCTTCACATTCCTTGAAGCAAAGATGTTTAAAAACCATTTCAAAATTGTTTTTCTTCATATTATTTTTCATTCTTTCAAATGGTTTAAAGATGGCCGCTATCTTTAGCGAAAAATATGTGCAGAGACCTAAATTAGCCAAATTTTATCCAAATCGTATTTGAAACAAGACTTAACTAAAAATATCATCACCAAAGAACTGATTTCAATGTCTCCTTCTCCTTGCCCTCTGGATTTTCCTTCCTTTTAGGAAAACTAAAATTACTCATCTACAAAGGACAATAATCAGCCTGTTGCATCAAAGCATAACTCAGAAATCTCATTATTCATCCCTGAAACCTCTAAAGACTTAACATATAGCAATTCCTCCAAAGTTAATGTCACATATAGATCATCCTATTAGTCTACCAGGGAAAACCAAACCTATCAACATTGCTCCGTACCAAAGACTCTTTTTTGCCTGAACTACATACCCTTTCCATATCCCCTTCCCATTTCATATGTATTACCTTTCCTTTCACCATATTGTACTTGAATTTCATTTTGCCGTGCAATCATCTCTTTGTAAACCTTTTTAACTGTTGTGTATTTTGTCTTTTTGAGGAATAAAAGGTTTCATCACTGAGAAAAAAAAAGATGTTTAAAATTTAAATGTATTGTATTAAGTTCTTATTACTTTATTGTTATTTTAACAATGTAATCTTCAGTAATTTTTATTTTATTTTTTTAATTTTATACATAGCTTGCTTCTCTTTAATTGTTCCGAGATACGATAATATAATTAATGTAATAAATTCAAACATCTCCCCCATAAAAGAAAGCAAATTAATTTCTCAATTAATATATATATATATATAAAGCAGTTCACATTGAATTCAAGTAGCATACTTTGCATTGCAAAACTGCCTTTTTACTGAATTATGAAAACAGATTAATAATATAATAAACGTATTGTATATTTTATATATGGCAGTATGCAATATAACTGCATGCATGTTGAATATTAGACATATACATGAAGAATGCAGTTCTTCAGTTTAATAAAAAAGGATTTATAAATTTAATAAAATCATTAATGCATTACAATCCTTGTAATAAAGGGAAAGAAACAGAAAATATTTAATTTGCTTAAAATTATATTTTTGATCCAATTGTCTGGATTGTTGTGGATAGTTAAAGACATCTTTATAAAAGTTAAATTGTATCATTCCCTGCACCACAAATTTATAAATTGAAAGAAAATTAATTTCTATAAAATTTTATTTAACAAAAAGCATAAGAAAAATAAAAAATTGCAATTACCTTTTTATTTATATATAAATTATATTGGCTTTGGCAGCGACAAAATAACATCTGGAAAATTTTATGTATGGTAAATAATGCTTAGTACTGGTTAGGTTGACTCTGAGTAGCATGTTAATTAATTTGTTAAAAATATTTTTTGTTTGTTACTTTTATAATTTAATTTGGAATCTCTCCTGTATAATATGTTTACATTTACTATTAATAAAATAAACTTTTTAAATATTCATTTAATAAAATATTTACTCTACTTCATAATTTAAGTTTTTATATGTTCATTATTTCAGAACAATAATGAAATCATATTGTCCATACTATACATGCTATACAGTATAATTTCTATGAGTTTAGGGTTTACATTATATTTATTTACGGAAAGAAAATTTAAATTTTCTTACTTACATTATTTATTCATTTTTATAACGCACAGACGGTATTGGAATTAAACTGAGATTTGCACTCTCTCAGTTTAATTATTTATTCAGTAAATTTTAGAAACCTTGCACCTTCTTTTGTTGAATAATAGGTTATATTAATAATTAAATAAATCGATAATTAGTTTATTTTACTAGAATAAATGATGAATGTTTCCAATGGAGCAGTCATTTAGAAGATGTTTCAAATGATGTTCTATTGTCATTAAAATCAATACAGTGGTAGTAAATGATAATATAATTTTATTGAAAATTAAATTAAATATTTTGCTTCCCAATAATATTTTTTTAAAATTATATATATATATATTCTGTTTTTGTTTTTTGCTGAATTTGGAACATTACATATTTGGGTAATGTTTTGAATCAATTATGATTTTTCATCTAAATAAAAAACCCACAACAGTCAATAAGGTTATTAAATATTTTTTTTGAGACGGCACCAGAATAAATCTAAAGATGTGTCTTTCCATGCATTATAATGGTACTCATAAAATGATTGATAAAAGTAATTATCTACTATATATATATATATAGTAGATATATCTACCATTTATGGGACATATATATATATATATATATATATATAACAGTTGTCCCACAAATGGTAGAGTTTCTGTAATTATTATGATGCAATATTTTTAAATAAGTTTATTTAATCAATTTATTAATAGTAATTTGACATTTTAAAAGTTAATTAGAATATTTAAATAAAAGTGATTTTGAAATCTAAATATCATCACTGCAACATACTATCAGTGTGTTTAGTTTAATATAATAGTAAAGTATTTAGTAATATATTTCGAGTAATTCCCATAAGATTAATTAAAAAGTGTTCTTATATTTAAATAAAAATATTTACAATAAGTTGTTTCTAATTATTACTTATGATGGTGATAAGGTGTCATAATTGGTGAAGAGTCTTTGTGTGGAGCATAATCTTTACACCTGAACACATTCTCCTTGTACATATGGAGGCATAGATTTTTTTGGATGGAAAATTTATATATTTCACTAAAATTATATATAATTATAATTAAATGGATTTGAAAAAAAATCAAATTTCAGTCTTTTTTTTTTCTTTTTCTTTTAACTTTTTATAAATGAAAGTTATTTATTTCATTATTTAAAAAAACAACTATCTAAATACAAACAAAAATGTGTTTTGTGTAAATAAATTTAATATGTAATGTTGAAATAAAAATATTTTTTTTCAAAACTTTCCAATATAAATTAACACAGGGTTAATTAATTGCTCCAGTGCAATAAATATGTTTTTCAAGATAAAAATTAAATACATTTAAAGCCTTATTATGAAAAATATAATATCCTTATTATTGGTCAAAAGTTTAAATAGGTTTGAAAACATCAATAGTTTTTGGTCTTGAATTGAAGAAGTCAAAAGTCTTACTAATTTCAGAAAAAGGGAAAATACAATGTTGAGAGAGAAATGGAAATTTTGTTATTAGTAAGAAAGCAGAAAATAGAAAGATCTATAAACCGCCAAAAAAAAAAGAATCTCATGAGGCAGTTGTAGCAGTGTTAACTTTAATACAAAAACCAACAACTAATTAACATACTTTACCTACATATTCTTGTGATAGAATAGGATTATATTGCTGACTAATATATGTTTAAAAATATTTTTAAAACACTCTAACTTAACAATTATGGTAATATTTGCTACCAGAAGAGAATTTTCTAATATAGTTAAAGAAACAGAAACATATCAGTAATACCGAGAACTATGTAATTTTTTTATCCAGGTATGAACGATATCCAAGCCTAGAATAAAACTTTACTAGTTTGCAAGAAGAAAATCATGTCATATACAAAAAGGACACTCTGCAATAAGACCTGTCATATACTTGCCTATAGTGATACTCATTTATTTTGCTTACAGTCATTGATTCCCTAAAAGTTTTAGGGAAATAAAGAAAAATTAAATTGGTATATTTTTTTTAACATGTGTAAAACAGATAGAATCACAAAACCATGGGAAAAACATGTATTATACGATTATGATTTTTCTTTTAATTTTGAATATAAATCTTTACAGTTAATACGTATATGGATTTATGTATAAACATAATTATATTTAAATTTGATATGTATGATTGCTGATACATAAGCGACTATTTCTTTATTTTATTTATTTTATAATTATTGTAAATAAACTGATATGTTATTTTGTTATATTATTTTGCTATTTAACTCCATTCCAACCTAATAAAATTACTACACTATTAAATCTGGAAATTCATGCAATGCTTGTGGAGAACATACTGAATAATAAAAATGTATATTGAGATAATGATGATCAGAGGTAATTTATCGATAAGTATTTTGATAAGACAACTGGGCATAAGGCTAACTTAAATTGGATTTAAAGAATATAATAAAATGGTTTTGGAGTAATTAGGTTGAATTTAATCTTCCAAGTTTAAATATCATTTTAATCATCATAACCACAGCGTTTTGTTATACTTTAATGTGATCTGTTATATTCTGATACTGCTAGCACTGTGTATATTATTACTATTACAACATATTTCAATAAATTGCTCATTACAATTCGTTTGGATTAATAAATACAAAATATTGTTTACAAATGTTAACACAATTCAAATTTCATGTCTCATCAAAACTTAATTTAATTATTGTGTGAAAATGGTATAACAGCAATGGTTTTATAATAATACCCTATTGTTAAATATAGACTTACTTGAGAACTCATGACAAGATTTTTGTAGTTGGTGATTTGATTATCCATTCGTTTTAACTTGTACCTTTAGACAATCTTCATATTCCATTTCAGATATATCTCACATTTTCATTTTAAGACTAATTCAGCACCATACAATCTCAGATATATCTCACTGTTTCATTTTAAAGATGATTGAGCATCACATTCAATTCTAGATATATCTTATGAAATTCATTTTAAGATTAATTCAGTATTATATTCAATTTCAAATGGATTTCAAGATATTATTGTAAGATTAATATTGTACAAGATAAAATATATGTTTGGTATGGATTTTAAAATATAGAGACTTATTAAGAGAATTTGATATCACTACGCCCATAATGCTTAAATAATATTTTATCTTAATATATTCAGATCTCTCTTCATCCATTTCTTTCAGTCTTATTTATACAAAATTTTCTCAATGTTAATCGACCAGATGGCTTTAATTAGTTTTGAAACAAACTTTGTTACACCTTCCATTACTCCAAATACAATCTTAATAATTTCTTAGAAATTAAATTTATCCCTTTTTGTGTCAAAATTTAAAAAATAATTAATAATTAAAAAACATTATATGTGCATTACAATTTTGTTTAATCGGCCCTAACAATTTAATCAAGTAATTTGATCATTATTGAATTATAACTTTCGTTTTTATAAATGAAAATGTATAATAAAACTTAAAATATTTTGTTTTTAAATGGTTGGTAATATGAATAAAATATTATTTTGAAACTAAGTAATGCAAAAATGCAAATATGTCACTGTTTATATTACTTACGTATACATATACTTTTGGAGGTACCTACGCTTGTATAAAAATATTATTTTTACTTATTTATTATTTCTGAGACTATTAATCTATTTTGCCTAACTATTATAAATTTATTAATCTATTTCAAATATAATCAAATACCTATTCCAACTATTTTTTAATTTTTTTCTACATACAACTTACTTATAAACTCCTATTACATGACCTATGGACAAACACTTTTATAAAACGGTTATTTCAATATATATATATATATTATACCGGTCGAAACCTACCCTGCGGATTCTTACCCTGCACACAGGACGAACGTGAAGCTACTGTTACGCATCGGAGTACGGGATCGTTATAAACTCTCTTAATAAACTCTAAATTTAGCAACTTAAAGTTAATCAATTGAATTTATAAATGAGAGAGATCAAACATAAGCCGGTTATATTTCCTGATTTTTCCTTTGCTAAAACTCTGTTGCTTTGCTTCTGGATATCAATAAGTTGGCTGTAGCATACGTTTGAAAGCCCGAATTTGAACCTGGCTTTTACGCGCCACTTCCGGAAAGAGAAAAAGCCTTCCCAAAACAATATACAATTATCAACGAATCATATAAAACAAATAAGTAAGGAAAGTGATCCGCATGACAACAAACTCTTAATCATCCGATAAAGTAGTGTCCCATGAGCTCTTTATCTGAGGTATCTGGTGGATTATGATACGATTGGAAAATGTACACAGTATTGTTGGAGAGAGAGAAAAAAATAAATGAAAAGCATAACCCAATAATTTAAAACAAAAACAAATATTTATTTTCCCCAAATAAATCATCACTATACATTTTATTAACCCCAACATTATGATAAGAGAAAAACTAACAATAATGTTGATTCACATTACATATGGAACTCCCCTCCCTATTTTCATGTAAGTATCCCTGGATGAAGTGGTCTGAATTTCTACTTACACATACACAGATTAAACATTATTTTTATTTCATATCACATCAAAATCTATGGCTGGCTGTACATATATATCTACACATCCTTCCCACTGCTTAACTAAACATTTTATAAGTGGGCGTTTGTATACAAGTCAAATTCACGCGGAGACAAAAACAAAATGCGATATTTTATAGCAATTTAAATTTCTTTTATTATACGCTTGCATGTGTAACTGGCAATAATAAATATAAAAAAGAAAACACATAAACACATACGTACGCACATCTAAGCATTCTACAATTAATATGGGAGGATGCTTTAACATAAAATAATCCAAAGCTTCGTGGACAAACAACATCTCGACGTACATGTAATGCATCAAAACATGTGTATTAATAAGATTCATATTTACTGAAGCATATAGATAATCAAATAAAATAGTAAAAAAATTATACCATCCGGCATTTTCAGATTTCTTCATCCAGACTGCGGAGCTTCTGGGTGTGCTACACAAATTGGCAACAGGACGGTCAAGACTTATCTTCATTTCAACAGGATATAGGCATTTAGATGTTCATTCGTCATCAGTTGGTATTAATGGCTATATAACAGCGGCCCGTGGGAAGTCTATTCCATATTTATCATACTGACTACTTTAGACATTTTCATTTTTTCTTGTATAATTGTGGTGGGACTTTTTCTTATATAATTGTTGTGGGACTTTTTTTTTGAAACCAGGCTTGGCTGGTTTTTTATTAATTGCTTTAATATTGAACGATAAGCATATGTTTGTTAGATATGGTCTTAATAAAATGGTCTCAGCAGCCTATATCTAGCAAATATCTTCAGTGGGATGGTCTGCTTAAACCCATGATCAAATTCCACAGTGGCAGAAACCAGCACGGCAGCCTAAGAGAACGCAACACAGGAACCACAATGTTTCAGCAACAACGCAAGAGAACAGTCTCTTCACTGTTCTCTTCTATATTAGACTGTATCTTCTATCTACTTTCTTTCCCTCAGCACCTGCTTATATAGCATACTCATTACAATACCAATTGGAGTACCCACCTGTAACTATTGCATCAGCCAACTCTAAATTCAAGGCTGACTGAGCAGAACAACCAATATAGTTTTATTACACCTGAGTATTTTCCATCCTTACTTTTTATCTTGGTTTTCACTGTCTTTTTTAGTTGATTTAAGGAGTTCCTTTTACATCACTTTTGGCACAAAAGGAAAGTTTTTCCCCTTTACAAAAGATTAAAACTAAAAAACACAAATACAAAAATAAAATCAGATTTTTTCTGCTCATATTAGAGTCTAATTGCCTTATACATTCTTGTTTTTAAAAATAAAACCCAAAGCGAGATGATCATTTCTAATACATTAGTAAAATTTAATAAGTGCTCAAACAATAACAACCTGGCTTTGCTTTAACTTATTGTCAGAGAAAAAAATTGACATAACTAAATAGTCATATTGGACCATTTACAATTATTTTTAATTATCCTGTATGCTCCAACACGCAAACAACTTAGAAGACACACACATTAGAAAATTTTCGATGGTTAAAAATAAAATATATAAAAACACTACTTATATATATATATATATCATTATAACTCATAACATAAAATTACAAATCATGTGTTTTAATATTTAATTTATTTTTGTGCGTGTGTAAAATATATGCCCAGACCATCATCATTATTTCACAGTATTTCGTATAACTTAAATTAATGCAAAATTAGCATAGAATATAAAGTTATATACATGTGATTCGCTGTAGCTCTGGCTACAGCCACTTGGTGCATGGTCACTCCAAGACTGCTTGTCACAATACGCAGAGTTTAAATATAAAAAAAAATTAATAATATTTATTACACCAAGTATATTTTCCCGCTTTCACGTTATATTCATATCCACATTAGTATATATATAGCCATATTTAAAGAAAGTCTTTGATAGGAAGTTATATCTATCTCTTTATCAATAAGCTGCAATTATGCCAAGGATTTTTGGAAATTTAAAAGTGCATAAAGAAGGATTATCTATTAGACTGATATTGGATTTTGGATGATGTATGTATTATCATGCAGCAGTTTTTGTTGGAAAGTTATGAATTGGGTTTTGGTGATTATACAATTGGATCTTCATTTGACTTAGTTAAAAATGTTGATAATATTGTTTTGGATAAGGATGATAAATTATTTACATTGGATGTTGCAGAGTTATATGGTTCAATAAAAAGAAAGGAGTCTATTAATATATGAAAAAGGAGTGTGCAAGTTTTATCGTATGTTTGTGAAGAATTTGTTATTATTTATTGATCAGAATTTGATAACTACATTTGAAGATCGGTTGTATATGATGGATGAAGGTTGTACTATGGGTTTGCCTGTTTCAGCAATTATATGTAGTTATGTGCTGTCATATTATGATGGGATGATTTTAAAAGAATATTTTATGATCGGTGTTAAAAGTTATTTTAGGTATGTGGATGACGTGCTTATTGTAGGATCAAATATGATAGTGCAAAAACTGTTTATTAAATTAAATGATATTGCTGGGTTAAAGTGGACTATTACTTCTGAAGATAGTGAGAAGAGTATAAAATTTCTTGATTTGATTTTATGGAGAGAAGGTAATAAAATTAATAATAAAATGATGTTGAAACCATTATCAATTAGAGAGGTTGTTCTTCCAAATTCAAATGTTCCACTTATCTATAAATTGCCTGGTTTTAGAACATTTCTTTTTAGAAATGATGTTTTGTGTAAGTTTCAGAGTGATAAAATGATTAATATTAAAAGATATGTGAATGATTTATTGGGTGTGGGATATAGTAGGAAAAATATTTTGTGTGCACTATATAGGTTTAGAAATAGATGGAAAAGAGATAATATTGAAAAGAAAAGGTGGATAGCATTGCCTTATGTAAATATATTGTTTGTAATAAGATTACATCATTGGTATCAGCTGATTTTATGTTGCATTTAAAATGGGTGTAAATACTGGAATATTGGTTATTAATGGTAAAGATCCTATTGATAAAAAACAAATATATTATATATAAAGTGGTATGTCATTGTGAATGTAATTACATTGGAGAGACTAAACATGCATTGAAAAAGTGGATTAGGAAGCATGAATTATTATATAATAAGTTGCATTATTCTGCAGATAGGTATAAATCTGTTTTTGCAGAACATGCAGTGATTTGTAATGGAGAATTCTGCTTTGATAGAGTTTTATTTTGCATATGGAAAATGATTTGAAGAAAAGAAAAATTAAGGCATCATATTTTTTAAACAGTATGGATAATGTATTGAATAAAGAGTGTAATTGTGTTAATATTCACAATTTATGGAAAGTAGGTAATTCATGTGGGAGTGTTACTGGTGTGAGAGTTTAATAATATTTAAATATTAACGTATTGTTACTTAGGATGGCAGAATAAGCTGAAGCTGGCTATAGGAATTTTTTGTAATATATTAACGTGTTGTAATATATTAACGTATTGTAATATATTAACATATTGTAATATATTAACATATTGTTACTTAGGATGGCGGAATACGCTGAAGCTGGCTATAGGAATTTTTTGTAATATATTAAAGATAAGCCTTTCAAGCTATTGTGCATGTGCTTTTTTGCGAGTGTTAATAATAAATGAATACTTTCATTCCCAACACAATATATAGTATTTATGAAAGAATAAAATGAATCCACTTATTCTTTCAAACCCAAATGCTTATATATGGGCAAATTATTATTAACACTCATAAAAAATCACATGCACAATAGCTTGAAAGGCTGATCTTTAATGTATTACAATTTATAAACATAGCACTATAAAATAAATGCTTATTTACATAGGCATTTTTTGAAAATTTTTGTAGTTTTAATCTAGTGGACTGTTTTAATATATATATAAAATACAATACCCATTATAAAATATATACACCTGGGTCTTGTTTTACGTGGATTTATTTAACGCGATTTTGAAGTTATGAGATTCATGTTTCTTCTTAATTTTTTGTATGCGGTTTTCTTCTATGTGTTAACACTGTATTAGATCAGAAGTCGAACTCTGATAATGCACTATTACTTTAAATAATAAATTTTGAGCACTTACATCATATTTAAAGTAATAGCACATTACTGGAATTCAACTTTCATCTTAATAATTTCAATATTTTCAGTGCTTTATAATAGTAAGATTTTATGCAATAATGAAATTAAAATCATCATTTCCACATTTTATGTACACACATTAAATTTTACAAGATTATAATGTAAATTTGTTCAAACATTGTGCGTGTTAATTTTGCATTTTAAATCACATTCTGTTTTTGCTTTTTAAAAAAGAACGTAATCAATTATTAATCATTTAGTGTCTGCAAGTTTATTTTTAAAAGGTGAGTAATAGCAGTGGTTACAATTAAATTTGACAATTAAAAATTAAAATCTGATTTTTAATTGTAATTAACAATTTAAAAATTACATAAGGGGTTCTGAAATTAATGTGATGTAAAACGAAATTTGATTTTTAAATGGAATTGAAAATTAAAAAATTAAAGAGCAAAAATATGAATTTAATTTTTAGTTGTTAGATTAATTACTAATTACGTTGTCACCAGGAAACCATTAACACAACATGAGAGTGAAGTTGGTGCTAGTTGTATTTCCTCTTGTGAAGAATCTAATTTTTTACCAGTTTGCAAACAAACCTGTTTATCAGCAAATAGCGATAATAATTAAAACATGTATAAAAAAATGTAAATTATTGTAAATTATGCATAAAAATATATTGTTTTGAATAAAATTAAATATTATAATTCAAAAAAGTTTGTCTTGTATCAATTTTTTTCAAATTTGAAATTTTTTATTAGTCATATTTTATTTCCGTATTTTTTTGCGTGCGAATTTTTAAGTAAATTTATGTTGGTGCTTTGCTTTTATGTGATTTTTGAAAAATCACAGTCTGTATTCCCCATTTTCAAGGTAAGTTATGTCTATTTTTGTGCAATTTCTTTTTGTGCATGTTTTCTGAGGAACCTATCTATCTCGTAAAATGAGACCCAGGTGTATATAAGAAAAAACAAAAATTAACGGTAAATATAATATTATAGTCTAAATTATTTTCTTTAGATTGATATGTGAAAGTTGCCGATTATACTTTTTTAAAAAGTGTAAAATGTTTTGTGTTTTTTCTAAATGCTGCAATGTTCATTTGAATAGATGTCTAAGATTTTCTTCAAATAATGTTTAAATCAATTATTTTGGACAATATAATAAGGCAATGTAAAAAAGAAATTTATGACATTAAAAAATATTTAACGGCTATTGAACATTTAATAAATATGAATGAATGGGATCAATGGAATGAATTATTATATTGTAACGCTATTCCGTTACATAGGGTTTGAACCTAGGAAAGTTAAATATATACTGGTGACGAAATAAACGACAGGTACAAAACTTTAAAAAGGGAAAAAGTGATCTTGTTTAAGAATAAACGAGAAACAGCCGATATACAAGAGTACCTGTCGGATTTATTAAAAGAGTTTTTTTTTGAGGAATTAATTTATTATAATCATTATTTGTCAAGTTTGTTTTTTTTGTTATTTCATTTTAATTAAAAAGGAATATTTTAAAATTATAATTGTAGTAAAAGTAAAAGCTTATAAAAATGATTTTGAGAAAGATTAAATGCTCGACTTTTAGCTAATGTAAATTACATTGTTCTCGTAAGACACGCACACACGTATGCATTCAAGGTGTGAATGAATATAAGTTTGTTAACTGAGATTGCAATATGAGATTACCTAAACCTAAGATTGCCTCAAGCATATGGATTGAATGAACATTACGTAGGACACGGACCCCAACGACAACTCAAAGAATATGGAACTCTGGGGGAGATTGGATCCTCAGATAAGAGCCAACCCATATAAATATCAGACTAAGGATTTGTCTTCAAAATAGAGGTTGAAAAGAAAAACATCAATTAAGAGAAGCTAAGTCAAATTATCAAATTTTTGTTCAACTTTCTCAAAAGCTTCAATTTAATTCAAAATACTTCTGTTTTGTGCTACGTTTCCAATATGATCGATGACGAAATTAATCTTTAGAGCGTCGATTATCATGATGGGCTAAGAAACCCCTCAGTGATTGATCGACGCTCCGCCACCAGAACATCTCCGTCGCTATGAATACTAAACAATATTACCATCTAAAATTAGTGCTCCAACCAGTTTAATAATGTTCCGTGAAATACATGAATCACCCTGATTTAGTACGCTCAACTTTAAAAGAAATGAACCACCTTCTTATGGAAACATCATCTCCCATGTTCAAACCTCCACTTAATTAGAAGCAGCGGAAGAATAAGCCAAAATCCTAGGTAAACACTTTATTTTTATGCTTTCATTTATTCCATATGTAAACTTTAAAAAAGGCAATCTCATAATTAACTAACTTTGATTTCGCAAATTAAACTATAAAATATTCCGTAATTCATTATATTTAAAACTTATTATTGTAACTTATTATTGTAATCTCAACCTTCGTAAAATCAAACACTATGCAATTCCTAAAATTTAAATCTCAGGACTTTTCAAATATGAACTTTGACCTTAATTATTATCTTATAATTTATAACACTTACCTTCAAAAATGTAATGTAAATAAAAAGAAATTTATATTCTATTATCCATATTTTATGATATATAATATGTTCTTTTCTGTGCGAGTGCGTGTGTGTGCATGTAAATAAAACTTTTAACCAATGTGTTTTTTTTTTATATTAAATAAATTTGTTCAGTATTCAAACAAGTCGAGCATTTCTCAAATCATTTCCTATAATTAAATCTTTATTCTATTTTCGTCTTGGTTATTAATAAAGTTAGCATTTATTCACATAGTTAATTATATTACATTAGACTTATCTTTCTTAAACCTTGTTACTTGTGTTTTTAAATGTCTCTTACAAACACCGTGCCGTAAGTCACGATGTTTATTTATTTATTTATTTATTTACTTATTCCATAGTTAAGATAGATTTAAGAATTGGGAGGGCCTATTATAAAATATAAATAAATGTCAATGAGTTGTAAATATAGCTGGAGTAAATAATTCTACCGGACGGTATGATCTAGGGGGGATGATCTTATAAGCTTCTAATTGTTTAAAGACATAGACGAATAATCGTATTGGTCCCAAATAACCAATGACACGGTCCAATGCTTGGATCAATCAGTTAGTTAATCAAGAATCTTCTCCATTGGTTATCATAGCGTCCTTTACCATAATAGTAATTTTGAAATAATTACATCGCGACCCTGAGTGACCCTATTGGTCCATGCTGGGAGTTGGAGCTTGTGGGTGGAATTAGACTTCGAAATCGTTTTGACATGACGTAAGGTGATGCGAGAAGTTAAATTATAATTAAATCATCGTGTCTGGCGCCCCCTTGTATTGATAGTGAACAGTTATCGATAGAAGAAAATAAATAAAGCTTTACGCTATGTCATGTTTGTTTCGGAGCTCTCAATCTCTATGTGATCGGATGACAGGAAGCCCGGTTACAATTGGCGCTTCCAACGTGAGGCTAAGACAAATGACGCTTCCAAACATGAAGTTAATACAAACAATGTTTTAGAGAAGCAAATCAAATATTAGCCAAAAGCGGCCGAACCTCGTAAAGGACGAAAAAAAAAAAAAATTTTTCATGTAATCAAAAACTTTGGACGAATACAAAGGGAGAAAAGGAAAATAAGTAATCGGAACATATCGCAAACCTTATAATAAAACATTTGGAGCCGGAGCGGAATAAAATAAATAAAAAAAAAAAAACACAGCGGGAGATAGAGGCGCGGACGTCGATTAATCACTTGTATCAAAAATAAATAAAAAAATAAAATAATCAAATATTAAACAGGATGGAGGGAAAGTGGATTAAACTCGAACATTTTAAAGGAAAGGAAGACGAAAGCCCATGTCGACATGTGGAAAGTCTGAAGAGGTTGTTCTCTTGCGGGCAGTTTAGTGAAGAATCTAAGATAGCGATTGCATGCAGCCATATCCAAGGGGAAGTAGTGGAATGGTGGGAGGCGATGAAAGAGAAACCGGAAATGTTCGAAGAATACCAAAGAGCCATAATGGGAAGATATTGGGGACTAGCCCAACAAGAAAGGGAAAAGTGGGCAATCGAACAAAGCAAAAAGGAAGAAGATGAAACATACAGTACCTTCATACAGCGACAGGTGGCGAGATTAAGAAAAATAAATAAATATCAAGTACCGGAAGAGCTGCAAATCAGGATAGCAGGGCGCAACCTGCCCAGGGAGATTAGACAAGTCATTGAGGGGGAAACTGAGATAACACGAGTGTTGGAGATATTAGAGGCAACCGAAAATGATGAATATTTTAGCAAAGAAGGGAATGATGGGATCAGGATAGCTAATATAGCACAAGATGAAGGGGGGAAGGACCTCGGAGAAAACAGGAGTGCCCAAAGATCGATGTGTCAATCCAAGGGGTTCATGCGAGGGCTCTGCTGGATACAGGAAGTCAGGTGTCGGTAATGGCTCAGGAAACTTTTGACAGGATCGCCCAAGGGCAAACAGAAATGAAAATCTTGCCATTAAAAGGGACCCAGATTATACTGGCCAATGGGAAAAAGGCAAGAATACAGACCAAACAGGTGTGGGCGAATATAGTGATTGCAGGACAGGAATTCACCCAGATTGTGTTAATACTTGAAGGGCTGATACATGACTTGGTGTTAGGGTCTGATTTTATGAGAATGGCAAAGTGTAGCATTGATTATGGGACTGAACAAGCAAGAATCGGTAGAGTCACAGTGCCTGTTGGGGAAACCATGGATAGAGAACCAGAAGGGCAGAGGAAGCTGCAATGTATCATGGTAAAAGGGGAGATTGAGAAAAGAGTTAGTGAAATGACTGGACCAGATAAAGGGCAGAGAGAGAGGATTCAAGGAATATTGGGGTCTTACGAGAGTGTTTTCTCAGACAAGCCGGGAGTAATCAAGGGGTACGAACACCGAATCCGGTTGAACACCAGCAACCCATATCAAACTAGGGCATACCCAATCCCTTTCCAATACCGTAAGGAGATTGAAACTCAGCTGGAGCAGATGATAGAGTGGGGGGTTATTTCAAAGTGTACCTCGCCATACAACAACCCCATCTTAGCTGTAAAAAAGGGTGACGGATCGATACGATTGTGCCTCGATGCCAGACAACTGAACAAGGTGACAATTCCAGATACAAACGCTCCGCCCATCATGAGCGAACTGATGACAAGATTTCAGAACAAGCGAATCTTTTCCACCGTGGACTTGACAAATAGCTACTGGCAGATGAGCCTCCACCCCGACGATCGAAAATACACCACATTCAAATATAACGGACGGGCGTACCAGTTTAATCGCGTGCCTTTTGGATTAAAGAATAGTGGTGCAGGCTTAGTGCAGTGCCTGGACCAAACCCTATCAGATGAAGTTAAGAAATTTGTCACGATGTACATAGACGATATCATTATAGCGTCTGAAGACATAGAGGAGCATTGTCGGCACTTAGAAATGTTGCTCCATGAATGCGAACAGAAGGGAATAAAAATAAACCTAAAAAAAAGCCACTTTGCGACCCAGGAAGTCAAGTTCTTGGGACATATCATAGGCCAGGATGGAATACGGCCTAACCCTGAAAAGATCCAGGCCATCCAAGAATTCCCTGTTCCGAAGAAGAGAAAGGACATTAAAGCATTCCTCGGAATGTGCACCTTCTACAACAAATTTTATGAAAACTTCTCACATGATATGGAACCCCTATTACAATTGTTAAGAAAGGAGCAAGCATGGATATGGGATGAGAGACGGGAACGGAGTTTCCAGAGAGTGAAGGAAGGATTTTGAAAACAAACCATATTAGCATACCCAGACTTCGACCAGATATTTTGGGTACAGATGGACAGTAGCGACATTGGGCTAGGAGCCACGTTGTACCAAAAGGGACCGGATGGAGAACAAAGGGTGTTGGCATTCATTACCGACTACTCAAGGATCCCGAACGAAGATACACTGTCACCGAACGAGAAGCCCTCGCCATAGTGTGGGCTTTCAAAAAGTTCCGACAGTACCTGGTCGGATCCAAAGTGAGAGTAATTACCGACCATCGGAGTCTGGAATTTCTGAATAAAAGTTTTTTGACAAATAATAGGTTAGTGAGGTGGAGCTTAGCCCTGCAGGAGTTCCAATATGAAGTAGAATATTGTAAAGGGAAGGATAATGTGATCGCGGACACACTGAGCCATTACCCTGTGGGAACACAGCCGAATGCCGAGGCTGAGGAATTCGCGTACATAGCCGCTACTACCAGGCGAAGCCGGGAGGGTGAGTTTAGTGCAAACAACATTCGGAGGGGCCAGAAAGAGGATGAAGAATGCCAACAAATAATACGATACCTACGTGAGAGGAGGCCAAAGGCAGGGTCCGAAAAAAAAAGGAAGAGACGGGGGGGTCTGTTATGGAAATATCGGGACCGGTGCATTATTCTGGAAGGAATACTTCAAAGGAAAACAGGGAATGGGAAACAAACCCGTATTGTAATACCGAAGGGAATGCGGGAACGAATGGTTGATGAGACCCATCAGGAACGTGGCCATTACGGAACAAGCAAGACTGAGGGGTACCTTAGTAATTGGTTTTACTGGCCAGGGATGCACCACGACATTGCCAGAAGACTGCGGGAGTATGAGATTTGTGCGAGGACAAAACCATTAAATCGGTCGAGTGAAGGACCTCAGATACCGATCATCGTCTGGGAACCAAACCACACCCTGGCCATTGATTATTACGGGCCATTGCCGATGTTTGGGGGAAAGAGGTATTTGCTGGTCACATATGATCTGTGCTTCAAAATGGTCGCTGCATACCCCATGGCCCGGACTAATGCAAACCAGACCATCAAACTGTTGGAAACCAAACAATTTCCCATCATCGGGAAACCTAAGTGCCTTTTATCGGATCATGGCACACCATTTGTATCAAAGATGTGGAGGCGATGGGTGAACCAAACTGGGATCAAACATCATATGACGTCTATCCAGAACCCGCAGAGC